>JAULBS010011046.1:0-41602 GCA_032355785.1 Symmetromphalus regularis | reverse complement strand
TAATGCTTTTCAATTCAGTGAATGAAATAAAACATTCAGATTTGAAACAGGTCATTCAAGTTTGGACAAAAATGAAATAAACCTCCAAAACCTATGATAGCTACCTCTAAATTGTCTATTCTTATGAAATTTTAAAACACATTAAGGAATCATCACACATTTTTTTGCATATTATGTATATTTTCAAGGTTAATTAATTAAATTTTTCCTATTCCATTCTGAATTCCACAAGAGGAAAAAAGAGATTTTTCAAGTTTTTTTCTTTTTGATGGCTATTTTGATAACATAGGAACTACACCAGTGCAATAAAAAATAATAATAATGAAATACATTCTAATAGTAATAATATGACAAAACAATTAAAATAAAGAAAGCTTTGTGTAATGTATATTAATAAAATTTAATTTACAAATTTAGGATGCCATCTTTTATTTGAAATCTTCACAGTTGTCATATTCTATTGCTATTTTGCAGCTAATAAATAATAGCACATATTTCCAATATACTGATATAACGACAGAACAGTAATGTAAATATTGTAAGGAGTATTTTTTGTCATTGTCATGGTATAGTAAATGGCCATGGAAAACTGGCCATAAAGCAACATTCGTAGACAAAATGTTATTTTTATATTCTTAAAATAATTTTATTAAAATAATGCTTTTTTTAATTATTTCCAAAATTGTATACCTCTTCTTTTTTTCTCTCTGTGTTAATCTGAACTAAAGTTAGTAAAACAAACCATGTTTACAGTGAATGAAAAATACAACAGATGTGAGTAGTCGATTCTGGACATATCTGGCATAAGATATTTCCTTTTCATAGATTTCCAAACTTTTTCTCTATTTTTTAGGTGAGGGAGTTTCTAACAAAACAGACTATTACTATTACATCATAATAATTAATGTTAACTGATTAAGCAATTCAGTTTTGATCAATGTATTTAAAATGATCCATTGATTTCAAATTTGCAATTTTTAGGGACATGAATATTTAAATAAATGGTTATTTAATCAATTTGTTGAATATAGGTTTGGATTTTTGTTATAAAAATTCCATACTTAAAATGAACCAATAATTAAGTGAAAAGAAATAATTTCAACAACATAATAAATATTAGAATTTTTCAAATTTGCACTGGTCACACCCATGACAATGTTTTGTCACACCCATGACAGAGGGTACCCTTAGACAACAGATGAGTAAGCTTGTTCTAATCATCATATTGTTTTTGTTTTTACTTAAAGGAAAATGGTTATTCTTTATAATTAATATCCAACGTTTCACCTTCAGTAAAATTCACAGAGTTTAATGATAATGTACAGTCAACAATTATTAGTCTGTTTGTGCAGGTCACACCCGTTACAGGGGTTAAATCTTGTCTAATATCTACAAGAGACCATTGACAAATTTAATAATGAATGTATTTCATAACTTGGGTGTCAGGGCTTCTAAACACACCATGAAATGAAAGTTGCTATGTGAGGTTTTGATATGTTCTTAAGAAGCTCTCTGATGGTCACACCTGTGATAATAGAATTGCCCAGTGTCAAAATGTCAAGTCCGTCACAAAGAATTACCATGAAATGTCCCTATTATAAAAATATTTTTTTTAGACATTGTAACGATTGTTTATTCCTCCTCACGGCCCAAGTGGCATGATCTAGCTTAGTCTGTAGAACATTCACTTGAATTGCTTTGGCTGTAGAATCGAACCTCCTAGGTGACCTCATTCTCTGTATTTTGCTCCCAATTCCAAGACTGGTACATTTAGCTCACGTTTTTTTTGAAAAATAAATATGTTGTTAGATGTATGTTTAACTACAATTATAATAAAATATAATTTTAAAACTTTCAGAAACGACAGGTGATTAACAATGCTGAGAGTTTTACCACGGAAACTGTTGTGCTGGCCACTGTTCGATGATATATTTTTGGCCACAAAGCACATAACAAAGTCAACAACATGTTATCCTTACATAACTTCATTTGACTTCAAGTATAAACATCTGTCATCAAAATCATCTTTCCTACACAATGTGCACTATCTGCCAGATAGAAAGTGTTCTCAGCACACTGCAACAGACTTTCAAATAGACAGACACACAGCCATGGAAGGAAAATCTGCTAGTGAGATTCTCCAAAATCTTGACCCAGAGACAGAAAAAAAACTTAAAGTTTTAAAGATGGAGTATGAAGTTCTTTTGCACATGGGTGCTTTTGTAAGTGCATCGATGATAGTTTTTCTAACTAGAGTCAATCTGGTTCTCATTAACTTCATGCTAAGTTGGATTTTCTTTGCTTGAATGCAGTGCATTGATTTATGAAAATTAACATGAATGTTAGATGCAGTATGATTCGACTTCAAATAATATATATCTGAATTTTTGTTAATATTGTTCTCTTAGGGGTTTAGAAATTGAAAATATGTTACTAGTCTGCTAGACAAGTATCACCGTCAGTCAAAATTGTCTTCAGAAATTTTATAACTCCTGCATTCAGCACAAAATCTAATATTGTTATAATATAAATATCTTCAAATGATCATCCAGTGAGTAAACCAAAATGTGGTGAGATCACTTTTTTTATTGCAACTTTTGTTCAGTTTATAATGATACTAACTGAAAATATGCAAAATCAGTAATAAAGAAAAAGGACTGTACGCAGAAAAAAGTGCTTGCCTATTGGATTGGTGGTTAGCCTATATTTAAAAAATGGTCAGAATTTTGTCCTTTTCTCTTAATAAATATGTGAATCAATTATGCTATATGAATATATTTATGTAGTCCTGACACCAGTTTCTATAGGACACATCTTGAAAAATGCCATTTGTAACATCTATTTTTATTTTTATACACAGGTTCCTATTAACATGACAGATGATATTTGGCTGAGAGTTTTAGACCAGAATTCTTCAACAGCTAGAAGAAAATTTTATAGATTTTTGCGGAGAAATGAAAGAACAGAGGAGAAAAAACGGGCCAAACAGCAGATGAGGCAAGAAACTCTTCAGAAAGAAGCTCAGTTAAAGGAAAGCAAAGAATCTGTTCCATATGAGCCAAAAAATTCCTTTTTCTTCCATATTCGCCAGACATCTATGAATCGGATTGCTTATGCTCGGTTGGCCCATGCCATGTTGTTTGGAATACCCCTGGTGTTTGATTTGGATTTTGAACAGCACATGCGTATTCAAGATTGTCAGAACTTGGTTTCACAGATTATGATGGCTTATGGATTTAATAAGATGGTGCAGGATCCCTTTCACTTCATCTTCACTAGTGCCAACCCTCAGGGTCATATTATGAAGGCATTAGACAAAGGTCGTATAGAACGCCCACTTGAAAATTTCCTCTTTACAGTCACAGAGAAAAGCTATCTTGACTTGTACCCTCGCAATGATGTTGTGTATTTGACACCAAATGCACCAAATGTGTTGAAAAGCTTCAACCCGAATGATGTCTATATTATTGGTGGACTGGTAGACAAGACTTCACAGAAGCCCTTTACAATGGCCAAGGCTAAAGAACAGAAAATCAGGATGGCCAAGTTCCCCTTGGATCAGCATCTTGTGTAAGTCAAATAAAGCCTTGATTTTTATATCACCACCAGTCCAAGGCAGCTAGTGGTAATTCCCAGAGGAATCTTTGTCAAATTTCTGTTTTGGATAAAGGCTGACAGTTAAATTTGAATTAACCCTAAAGTTAGATTGTAGATGTTGTGAACAGTTTGACATTAGATTCCATACAGAACAAAGAGAATGCAGGCTGTACAGTATGTAGTAAAGGAACATAAACTGTATAATATTTAAAGAAAAATCGTATTATTTTATAACTTAGTACCACAGAACATAAGAAGATAATATGAATAGTATTCTATTATTCACTGCCTTTTACTTACAGTAAGAAATGTGTGTAGTTAAAAGATATTTTCTTGGAGATTGAATATTCATGTCATGTAAAGTGGATAATTTTAAACTGGTACAATCCTCAATTTCATTCATTTCCTGATTTAAATTTGCACAGGTAGTATTCTTGTCACATTTTAATTTTTAATAAACAGGTTTTCATACATACATGAATAATTCTATGTTACCCTTAAAATCTAAGGTCTGGGTTCCTATTTCATCTGGTCGTAGGATAGTAAGAGTTTGACAGTCGATTAGGTTTTGTTATTTGGGTTACTAATAGCATGTGGTTTCTATTTCAGCTGGTCACAGGATAGTAGGAGTTTGACAGAGGATTAGGTTTTGTTATTTGGGTTACTAATACAATGTGGTTTCTATTTCAGCTGGTCACAGGACAGTAAGAGTTTGACAGTCTATTAGGTTTTGTTATTTGGGTTACTAATACCATGTGGTTTCTATTTCAGCTGGTCACAGGTTAGTAGGAGTTTGACAGTCGATTAGGTTTTGTTATTTGGGTTACTAATATCATGTGGTTTCTATTTCAGCTGGTCACAGGATAGTAAGAGTTTGACAGTCGATTAGGTTTTGCTATTTGGGTTACTAATACCATGTGGTTTCTACTTCAGCTGGTTACAGGATAGTAAGTTTGACAGTCGATTAGGTTTTGTTATTTGGGTTACTAATACCATGTGGTTTCTATTTCAGCTGGTCTCAGGATAGTAAGAGTTTGACAGTCAATTAGGTTTTGTTATTTGGGTTACTAATACCATGTGGTTTCTATTTCAGCTGGTCGCAGGATAGTAAAAGTTTGACAGTCGATTAGGTTTTGTTATTTGGGTTACTAATACCATGTGGTTCCTATTTCAGCTGGTCTCAGGATAGTAAGAGTTTGACAGTCGATTAGGTTTTGTTATTTGGGTTACTAATACCATGTGGTTTCTATTTCAGCTGGTCACAGGATAGTAAGAGTTTGACAGTCGATTAGGTTTTGTTATTTGGGTTACTCATACCATGTTGTTTCTATTTCAGCTGGTCGCAGGGCTCTAAGAGCTTGACAATCGACCAAGTGGTGAGGATTCTGCTGGAGATTCGAGAATCAAATGACTGGAATAAAGCTCTGCAGTTTGTGCCAAAAAGAAAGATTGCTCGTTTATAGACATTTTTTTATTTTACTCAGCTTAGATCAGTACCTAAATATATATTTTGTTATTCTTTATGGATTTCAAATAAGTTGATATTTAGATATTAAATAAACTACCATTTTTGTACAAATAGAAACAAGCTTTAGTAAGTAACAAAGGAAATCTATTGAATGAGGGATATATATATGATAATAAAAGGTAGAGAATTTGACATTCTTTTACACCAATTTTAATTGTGTCATTCTTTAAAATTCTTTGTTACGTTATAATATTATGCATGACATGTTGGGATGTCATTTGTAGTTTTAATTTATGATGTTATATTTAGTATGCGTAATAATCAGAAATGTTTGACATTTTTAAGTGCCTGTCAATAGATCTCATTAACCAAGAGATGAGAATAGCAATTGTGAAAAAATTCTGAAAATGTGTGTGCATGTCACATGAGTGAAAGCTGGGATTCCCCGCGAAAAACAAGCCTTACGTTCAGCACAGGCTAGCATTTGTGAAAGCTGCATAGCCATTTCACTGGTCCCAAACAGTCTCATTGCGTTTAACATGAAGCTCATTGAAAACTGTCTAGCTTGCCGCTAGCAATTTTGTCCTGAACAACGCTAAATTAACAACGAAAATATATATCACCTGCCTTCTCGATCATTAAGACCCTACCTCTAACACCCCCCCCAAAAATTTGTTTTTCATTGAATTTACATAATTCACAAAAAATGACCTTTTGGTCGGGGAAAAAGTCTGAATTCTGCAAATTTGCCAAGAATTCTCATCCATGTTAACCTGTGAAAGGTATGTCATGAGATATATATCTAATACATATTACACGTGGGAGCGAAATGTAGCTCAAACAGTAGCTTGACCGCCTGTGAAGCTGTCTGTCATCGGATCGATTCTCAGTGGACCCATTTGCAGTTTGGACTATTTTTCATTCCAGTGAGTAGTCCACAACTGGTTCCTCAAAGGCTGTGGTATAGCTGTCCTGTCTATGAACAATGCATATAAAAGACCCCTTGCTGCTTATTGGAAATAGTAGTCTTTGTGGTGGCAGCTAGTTTTCTCTAAATAAATATGTCAGAATGACCATATGATTGACGTCCAATAGTTGATAAGAAAAAAATCAATGTGCTTTGGAGGTGTCGTTAAATAACACAAACTTTACATAGTACACGCCATCTCATTTAGTAAAACTGGCTTTTGAACATATGTAAATATTGTACATGGAAAAAACGAAGCAACATTTTTAATTTTATTTTTTAATTGAATTTTATTTCAAGTAACAGAGCATGACTAGATAGCATGACATTTAAACATGTAAGTTCACCATATGTCTAAATGTGCTTTGAACACTTTACCAGGATGTAAAAGCAGCCCATGAAATATGCAACAATGTTGTAAAAACCATCATAAATGGTGTTTGCGGCAGCAACAAAAATATATATGCAGTATGCTCATTTTTTTAATTGCCTTCAATTCTATCTGAATATCAAGTGCTGAAAATTATTCACTTATAAAATATTTAAAGGTATTGAATTCAGTGGATATACACTCGTATATAGTAAGTCACATAAGTCTGCACGGCACAAAAGTCTGCGCATCTTTACGTTGCGTTGTTTCCGTAAAAAAACGATGTATGTAAATGAACAAGAAAACAGCGTTATTTTAAGTCATCCAAATATGATAAAATTATTTTGATCAAAAAGATATATAAAAGTGTTATCTTTAATAGTTTACTTCAATAAAACACTGCATTAATGCACAAATAGCATGCTTTTGTAAGCGTAGCGAAAATGCTGTCGGAGCACCTGCCATTGTGTCTAGTAAATAATTCCCATTCAACAGACAATTTAACAGTTCGGCTTATAAGAGTTGACAGAAAATTTATATAAATCACAGAAACAACTGAATCTCCAAACAACATAAAAGTGAAACATTACCTGTATAAAAGACCAGTTTATTTTTTTAATTTCCTTCCACCTGACACGCCCAAATTGACCTATTAATGGTGATCACATCCAGCTATAATTTGTTTCATAAATGGTTCGTTGTTAATGCAACAATAATGTTGAAATGTAAATGAATGTATACTGTGATTAGTGATACCCAAATGGTCAACTTTTGACCATGTGTTAACATTAACTTAATCACATTATTTGCTGGAATCAAAAAGAAAAGTTCAAGGACCACCTTTTCTGCTGATGTCATCGGAAGTGGGTCAAACGGATGTTTCCATGCCTACAGGCTTTTCATTTTATTTGAGAGTAGGAGTTGGAAGGAAGAGAGGAGGAGCACTATAATTTTAACTTTAAAGGATCTTTTTTTTTAAGTCAAACATAGACAGCGCAAGTTTGCAAATAGACTGGTAAATGCGCCGCCCACCGCCTTGTTTTGAAAACACTGTGCCTAGTGTGCAGACTTATGTGCCGTCAAACAGGTTAGTGAAAACATGGGGGTGTCACCAATAAAGAGTTCGTTGCAAGTTTTAAAAATAAGAAAAACTTTTATGTTACCACTAATAAGGTGTTTACTGTTCCACAACTACATGTATGTGACTGTAAAACAAATATTTTTATGGACTAATTTTGCTTTTAAAATATCAGATGCTTAGGTGCTCAGACTTTAGTGCCAGCAGTGTATACTGTAAATTAATTAGTCCATGTTATTTGCAGTAATAATATAATACATTTATATCGGTGGACCAGCGGTAGGGCTCTCAGGCTGAAGACAATGATTTTTATTAATACATATAGTGAGATTAGAAAGTTTTTACAATTTTACTGTGATGTTATGCTCTTCAGAATACTGGACATGCCCACAGAAGAGCTTGGTGCCCCAGCTTACAGAAAGTTTGATATTGAAACTTGGATGCCAGCAAAAGAGTTTTGGGGAGAGGTAAGGGGCCTTCAGTAATTACTTAATGTAAAACAAGTATTTTTTTTAACCTACTTATTTTTTCTGCCAGCAAGGTTTAATTTTTATTTTGCATGAATAAAGTAATGGAATAGATTGATTTTGAATCTATTTGTATAATCTCACTCTCAGTCTTTGCAGTTTCCCAGTTCTCAACCGTTTATGGAATAAATATTCTGAAACACCACCTAACATATGTTGATATATGGGATACTATTTGTAGAGGTACATTTTTGTAAGTATGATATGTATTGTATTCTTGTAACAACATAAACAAATATTAATTACACACCATTTCGACAAACCTTGAAATCATGAATGCCGCCCCATCCCCTTTGTTTTGCAAAATGTAATAACATTTTAAGTTTATTCTCTAAATTCCTACTTGTGACAAGGTTGTCATCTCATGAATGATGTTCATTGGTGACATATCAGACGTTTTCTTAATGTGTACCGTTTGCATTCAGACACAATTAAGGTGACATTTAGCACAAATTTACATGCTTAAACATTGTAAATTAGTTTCTAACAATGTTGACTACCAAAAAAAAGCTAACAATCTATTAATATTAATATTTGCTTACACTTGTTGGATACACATCTGAATGGTAAATTAATATTTACATGTATTTTAAAAACATTCTTGAAAGTGCCTCTGTACTAAAATAGTAATTAGCTTGAAAATTGGGAGAGCTTACAATGTGTATCTGTACAACTAGGTATTAAATGTTTCTGGTGGAAAAAAATATCTATACAATTTTTGGGAATTTTGTGGTATTACTGTATGTATCAAACATTAAATGTCTGGTGGTATAGGATAACCAGTCATATGTAATTTAAAGCCCGTTAACAATCCCAATGCACAAATAGGTCATTTTTTTTTTTTTCATCAATGCTGTGAAAACATTTTAACTTTCATGTGTACACATTTTTTGCTGAAATAAGTAAAAAAAAACATGTTTTTGTGTGACATGTAAAAGTGTTAATAATATTCCACCAAATTTTTTTGATATGAAATCTGTAATAATTCTTAAAATTTTAATTCAATTTGAATAATTCAAAAAGAATCTTGATCTGTAGAATTTGTTTTATCTTATTTCATAATTTTCAGCATGTGACTGGATAACCCATGCCAATTCAGAACTGACGGAGGATAAGATGGAAGAATCTTTGTGATATTTTGACGTTATTAAAATTGTCTTGTATTAACGAGTTGGTACATCATGTATGCAATTATTAACGTACATTTTTAATATACAATTAAAAGAATCGTATGATCGAATTTTTCCCAATCAAAAATGATAATGTGAAAAATTGATCACAGTTTAAAAACTTTTAACTCTAGGTATGTGTAATACAAATATTGATATTTCAGTAATAGATTGGGTTTATCATTATTATCAGTGGCAAGGGCAAAAATCTAAAACGTGGGGGAACACCCCCTATCCAAAACGTGGGAAGGATGTGTTCCACATCCCCCTCCCCAGGAGATATGCCATTATAAACCCCTGTGTATTTCTGTATTGCGATTTGACGACATGGTTAAGTGTTACATTGATACAATAAAGAGAAATACTGGTAAAGATTATTATTTAGGTATTTTAATTTCAATTTTTTCGAACCAAAAAGTAGGGGTGGGAGAGATAATTACATACCCCTATCCAAAAGGTGTCGGCACGTGTCCTACCACCCCGGGATTTACGCCCATTATCAGTGGCAGATCTACGTGTTAGCTTCAGGGGTCAGACCCCCCATATTTTCCAATTTTTTAAAAACTATTGTTATAATTTATTATTATTATTTATTTAACGTTAAAGAATCCGAGGATTTTTTAAGGCCCCCTGAATGGATTTTCTGGATCTGTTACTGATTAAAGCTAAAACAAAATAAATAATAAAAATAAATTCGACAGGTGGTTGTAGTTGAATGTAAGGTTGCTAGTGCACAATATATAAAAAAAAAATTAAAATAATTACAGACTACAAAAATAATGTGTTATGGAAACTGCATAAAATTATTTTTACCTTAAATGTTAAAAAATATATATTTTGTTTCTTAATTTTTCCCCATTTGATATTGATAGAAAACAGTTATAGCATGAATATCAGGGTAATTATGGTGAGTTAATTTTTTTTTTAAATTAAAATAATAATGGGGCTAAAAACAAATGGGGCGAAATAAATTGGTATGAAATGTCTTGCAGTAACGGCTAGATGGGGAATACCTGCCACGTGACTCGAAATATATACGTCACACCTTCAATGGAAAAAATCAGTTATTTTTTCTCGATCCATGACCATAATTCATTATTGTTTTTAAAACATTGATAATAAGCGAGATGCGGTGGTTATGTAAGTTGCTGAATAAAGTATTTCTATGGACAAATTAAATGTTTATATTTTAAATTAATTCTTTGTTTGGAAATTAATTAGGTCGAGGGTATGGGGGACTATGCATTTAATAACAAAACTGAGAACAGGCACTGCAGAGTTGGGGGGCAAACCCCTTGCTGCTTATCATGAAGAGTAGCCTATATGGCAGCAGTGGGTTTCCTCTAAATACGTGTCAAATGATCATATTGTTGATGTCCAATAGCCGATGGTAAGATAAAAATCAATGTGCTTTAAAGGCATCGTTAAATAAAACAAACTTTACTTTTTACTTTGTGAACAAGCCCTAAATGATGTAGATTACGGTAGTAACACATTAGTCCTCTGTTCTTTTGATATCATCAGACATTTCATGTTTTAAAAAATATCATTTTATAATAATATTTATATTTTTTTAGATTTCAAGTTGTTCTAACTGTACAGATTTCCAGAGTCGGAGACTTCATATAAAACATGGAAATAGTGTCAAAGGTTCAGCATATGTTCACACAGTAAGAAACATTTTATAAACTCAGACCTCAGAGAATTGAAAATTTATATGTCAAGCAAACTGTCATGTAGCCCATTTCATTGCATGTAACCAGTTACATAATGTGTTAAGTGAATAATCTTTTCCATAAATAAAGTGTTAATTAAAAATGAGCTATGCAACATTAGATCTGCATTAACATCACACTGTTCACCCACTTTTCAGAGACTTGTGTTATCAGATTATTATTTCAGTAAAAAGAAATCCTTTTTATTAGCAGTTTCATGTAACATCACAAAATGTAGGTCACTGTGACCCACATTGCAGATTATTATTTCAGAAAAAAAGAATTATTTTATTGGCAAACAGTTTCATGTTCATTCTTGTTTAGCACATCAAAATATATTGGTCATTATGGCCCACATTTAATACTGGTATTCATTAACATGAGTTACCCTATTTCTGCAACTTTATTCAGTTTATCTGTAATACATGTAATAAATGTATCAGTAGGGGATTTAGGCAGGAGCTATCCCCACCCCCTTAAATTTTGTAATTTAAAAAAAAAAAATTTATTATTTTAACATTAAAGAATCCGGCATCATATTATTGGGGCCACTCTAAATGGATTTTCTGGATCCGCCACTGAATATGTTTGTTTTGACCTGCTGCTTTGTATTATAGGTCAATGGAACAGCATGTGCAGTCCCTAGGATGATAATGGCTATTCTTGAAAACAACCAACAACAGGTATAGAAATAAAACAATTAAAAAAAAAACCATATATTAAAATGTTTTATAGAAATACATGACTGTCACATTTAGTGCTCTGCTAATACTGTACAACAGTGACAAAGAAGTAAACAGTATATCAAGACAGTAAAATATTTATTTTATGAAATATACATTATTTTGTTTACTACAAATCCATTAATACCACGCAGTTGGTGTAAGACAAGTATTAAAAAATGTTTACTACACAAAATTTGCTAGTTATAATTTTTGCAAAGTGAGCATCATAATCAACAAGTTTTGTAACACATTGGACATGGTAACCTATAGATTACAAGACATTTATTAATTGTATAATTGTTGTGCTTTGAACTATTAAATTCATGGGCGTAAATCCCAGTTTTTAAATGGGGGGATGCCTATATAATTATCCCCACACTTTTTGCTTCGAAAAATTGAAATTATAATGCCTAAATAATAATTAATCTTTACTAGTATTTCTCTTTATTGTTTCAATGTAAAACTTAACCATGTGGTCTTAGCACAAATATACCAAATTACACAGGCGATCTATAATGGTATCAATCCTGGGGGGATGGGGGGTGGCGACACATAACCACTTTTTGGACAGGGGGTTGAAACGTTCCCCCTCCCACACTTTTTGGACAGGGGGCATAAATACGGGGGGGTGGGGACGGGGGACACATACACCCCACTTTTTGAACAGGGGAACGCCTATATAATTATCCCTCCCACTTTTTGCTTAGAAAAACTGAAAATTTCAATGAAATTAAAATTAAAATGCCCAAATAATAATCTTTACCAGTATTTCTCTTTATTTTATCAATGTAACACTTAACTATGTCGTCTTAGCACAAATATACAGAAGTACGCAAGTGGTCTATAATAGTGGTGGGAGGGGGGGGGCAGCAGAAAGGTCCGTCTACCCCAATTTTTTGGACAAGGGTATATTCCGTCCCCCACCCCACTTTCAGGAACGGATTTTCGCCCTTGACAGGGGGGGATGTTCCATCCCCCCAACTTTCAGGAAGTGATTTTCGCCCTTGATTAAATTCCATAATGAGCACATTGATACATGAACATTACTGTAATTTTTAGTTTTGTTAATCTTAACAAACTGACTGATAAAATTAAATCTATGACTACCAAATCTTTCAAAAGGATAAAATAATGTCTGTGATGGCCACTTGTTTTCTCCCCTGTGCTATATATCTGATTGTTTCAGTTCTACATCCTATGTTATCTTTTACAGGATGGCACGATACTTATTCCAGAAGCATTGCAGTCATATATGAAAAGCTCAGCACTACAGCGACCACAACATCCACATTTGATGAAATTTATCAAAAGCAAAAAATTTAAATCAAAGAAATAAAATGACTTTTGAGACTTTCTTGGAGTGTTTTCTCAGATGTTTATTTCAGTTAAATAAATATACATTTATTATCCTCCTGGTGAAGATAAGGGTATTGATTAAAACAAATATCGTACAGCAAAGTGCATTAAAAGGGATACAGACACTGTTGAAACATGCTTGAGAAAAGAAAAAGATTTTTTCCACGTAGTTGTCTTTTTGTTGTTGTTGTTGGTGGTCTTTTCTTGTTAGTCTTAAGAATCTTAAAACTCAACACTGAGATTATAATAGGACTTATTAACAATGATCTCATCATTGAGCAAGTTTCTTAAAAGAACCATTGCTGATAATCAGATGTTTGCTGACAGGGAGCATATTTGAACCTTTCTGGGTGTAAACATGTTAAATCAGTAGATACAAAATTGAAGAGAGGATCGAGACATGACTCAGAGGTCGAGCAACTGCCTTGGATGCTATGGGTCATCAGATCAATCCCTAATAGTTGACCTATTTGGCTGTTCCTCATTCCAGCCAGTGACAAGTGACAGATCCAACAAAGGTTTCTGTTTGTGGGAAGGTGCATATAATAAAATCTTTGCCATGAATCAGAAAGAGAAGCCTATGTGGCAGTAACAGGTTTCTTCTGTAAACCATATCGCATGTGACACCTAATAGTGACTGACTGTAGTTGTTAAATAAAGCAATCCTTTCCTTTAGAGGTCTTCAATTGGAGATTTATCTCAGATTTCACTAAAGATGGAGTATACTGTGCAGATACTCTGGGTCAGCCCCTGTAATAATTAGTTGGTATAATTTTGAATTTCACTTTAATAATGGGTGATTAAAAAAGCAAAACATTTCTGGGGGAATAAACTATTTAAAAAAAGAAAAGAAAAAAGGCAGATATAGGATTTTTTTCTTCCTGTTGAAATGTTATCTCAATATTAAGGGATCAAACTAAAAAGGTTGAGATATCAGTGACTTGAGGTAAACAAAATTATTGCTGCTGAGAATTGATATTCAGTTGGGCCAAATATTAATTTTTTTGTCTCTGAATAAATGTAAAAAATTTCAAGATAATATCAAGTGACAACAATTGGTGTATGTGTTTGTATGTGCCAGTTAACATGCTTTTTTTTACAACAAAAGTTAGAGAAAAAGGAAATAATAGAAGACTTTAGGGTTGTTTTTGATCATTTATTTTTATTCACATTTGTGTGGGTGGGTGCGTGTTTGAGTGAAAGTATTATAAATGATGAGTAAAAGGTTAGAATTACTTGTGTAAGGCCGCTTAAATAAAACAAGTTGGTGAGTGTCCTTTTCCACAGCAAAATCAGGGAAGGGGGGGGGGGGGAATTATAGATCTGTTGCATCATTTCCTCCCCCAAGATGAGTCGATTGCCTAAACATAACACTGGTATGAAAGAAAAACTGTAAATTTTAAAATTTGATTAAAAACAGTCACATTTTGTACTATGGGGTGCACCTTCAAGAATGTGGGAAATATAATACGCTCAGTAAGAATCGCATGCTTCAGTTCAGTTCAAGTATCTTTGAACCGTGCCCACATCCAATTTGGTTCGGGCACACTCGCCACGGGCCCTATGTATTTAGACAACGGCACTGGGTCTGGGGAGAAAAAGAGAGAAAAGAAAGGGGGGTTTTATAGTGGTTAATTATTCTGTTTCAGTGTTTAATTAGGGGTCTTTTACTAATAATAATTTAGATGACGAGTTATTATTTAAATTTAGATGGTCTATCCGAATTAAAGAATATAAGGCCAGAGATACATTTCAATTTGGAAGCCCCCAGATAAACTCCGGTAAAAAAGGTTTTGGACCTCAAAGGGAGGGGGGTTACCCCTGGGGAGTATCCTAAGAGATGTCCACTGTTCCGGGGATCAGACGTCACTACCCTCCCAAGGCGAGTGGAGGGAGGGGGACAAGAACACCTAGCAATTTACCTACATGCCCCACAAAGGACGACCACCAACCCTAGTCTTATTGGAGAATTTCCTCTTCATGGAGATGTTATTTTGAAGGTGTTGCTGAGGTAATGAGGCAGGTGCTTGGTCGACGTCGGGCCCAGAGGCAGTGCAAAATGCATCTGCTGGTCAGATCCTTGAAGTCCCTGGTGTGTTTTCCTAACGTCATCCTTACAATACTGCCACCCTTTAATATATGCCTTTCTCCGCTTCCAGTTGGGGCACCAACCTGGGTAGTTGACTATTGACAAAAACAAGTTTTCCACAATTGCCAATCTAGCCAGGAATTACGATGTTAAAATAAACAAAGATAAAAAAATAAAAAGCACACCAAAAAAAGTAAATATATAAAAATATGTAAATTTCTATTTATTATGTTAAAAGGATTATTAAAATTAAGTACAAATTTAAAATTCATTATTAAAATATCTCTCAGCGATTCCTGCCAGTGTCCCTGAAATTACTTCATAATGAAAGGGGGTATCGCCAGAGCCCCACCCCAACATGGCGGCCTGCTGGAGAATCGGCGCCCTCAATGGAGGATAAAACACACACATTCGATAGGGGGGAGGTTATTTTTTTTTTTTTATATAATATATTCTCTCTATATCTACATTAAGATCCAGTCTGCCCCAAATTTAGGGACATCATCGTACGATAAGCGCATCTTCGATATCCCAAACTAGGGGCGGACCGGATTTGGTGCCAGGGGCAGTTCCACTAACTTCTCCCCTTTAAGGGGAGAGGATGGTCATGGCAAGAAATCAAATGTTACGGTGCGTGGCAGCTACAAAATTCAACACCACCTTAAATATAGTGGTGCGATTTTGTTTCTATGATGGATTTAGGAGACTGTTAGATGTAAAAGCTAGGCCTAAATCTGAAATTGATTTTTGCAAGATGTGACGCTGGTTCTCAAATCGTTTACAATTCATTAAAAAAATGTGCCATATCATCTTGTACTTTACAAGTATCACAAAGTGGTGATTTATTGATTTTTAGAATAAATTTTTCTGTCCCTAATGCTACAGATTTGCCCACTCTTGGTCTGGCCAGAGTTTTTGTATCTCTGACCGAAGAAAGGATTGGGCCTGGGTCCGCTGTTTTGGGTTTTATGTTAAAGTGTCACGAACCTTTTTTATGTTTTCATTCTGTTTGCCAGATTTTTAACAATTTTGGTCTAGCTTGGGACATTAATTCCAATATACTTAGTCTAATATTGAAAGTTATTTTTGGCAATGAATGGACATTTTTTGCATATCTGTCAGCGACTTCATTGCCATGGATTCCAACGTCCTGGGACCCATTCTATAATTTGGCATCCTTTTTTTGACACATCATTTTTTTTCCATTTTAAATTGATAAGATCTTGCTGTACGCTGACCCCAGCTTTTAAGGCCAAAATGGAACTTAAAGTGTCCGAAAGAATGATGTATTTACCCATGTAGAATGTATTTTATTAAATGAAGAGCTCTTAATATTGCTACTAGCTCTGTGGTAAATACGGACAAATGATTTGTTAGTTTAAAATTTGCTGCAATCGGTTTATCAAGGCCCCTAAAGAGAATTGTTGCGGCCCGTCGCCCCATGTCTGTATTTTTTTAACCATCCGTATAGACTTCATTAAAGTCCCCGTACAGGTCTATGGGCTGCCAAGTGTAAAAAAATTATTTAAGCTATTTTAACCATTTTTCTGCACATTTAATTTCTATATGTGTTTATATAATAAATTAAAAAAAATGTACCAAATATTTATTTACACTTGGCACCCCATACAGATCAGCCTTAGCCGCCTGAATGAGGACGTCGAATAAGATATTTCGTGAGTATGGCTCTTAAAGTTAGGCCTACTTTACCAGCCATACTCACGCGAAATGTCTTTAAAAGTAATAATATTTATTTATTTTTGTATTATTATTTAAAAATAGAAGTTTTTCTGTGAACTAGCTACGTTCAAAGGAGTTTTTCTTGTTGTGCGTTTATTAGCGATTAATATACGGAATATGTGTTATCATTTAACTCGAAAATCTTTGATCTAAAGGTAAGTACTATTATATTTGTCAATAGTTTCTTACTAAAGCTATATTTGCCGACTACTCGCTGGTAGCTGAAAATCTGCTAGTTTTTAATATAGAGTGGTGTCTGACGCTTGACAGCAAACATCAGTAATTAACAGCTGTCTAACATCAGAAACTCGGACTAGGTAAAAATATGAAAACATTTCCATTCGAAAAACTGAGAAACGAAAACGGTCTTCCAAAAGATTTTGACCAATCAACGTCCGAAAAATTATTTTTCCGGAAAGTAGACTGACGTCAGATTGTAGTTCACGCCTTTGCAGTTTGCCAGGAAGCTTCTTGTGACTACTCTAAAGAAATTTATGTTGTACTGTAGTTAGAAAATATCCACGAAAATGATCATCAGGAATCAACGAAACTGTATATGAACACAAGTTCAACGTTGTCGTGGTGCTGAAGTGGAGTTGTGGGGCCAAGTTTTGTTGTTCGCTTAGCTGGTGAGTTGACCTGCTTTCGAGTCGGTACGCAGAAACAACCATTTTAGGATCAGTCTTATTTTTTTCAAATTTATTTCAGCAAAATGATAAAAAAACAAAACGAAAATCATGCTGGGTATTAATCATATGCGAATTTATTAGAAATTTAATATATATTATGCTTGCATTAAAGTATACTAGCTTTGGATCGATATTTTCTTCACCAAAGCTTTGAATTGACCTCGTTCCCGGGGCCATTTTGTCGAGGTAGTTGGCAAGACGCCAATGCGTTGAGCTGATGTCGCGCTTTATTTCTAGGGATTGGTCTACATCGTTTTTTAAAGGATTGTAGGATGGGTAAAAGATAAATAAGTGTCTTTTTTTCAGTTTGAAAATGATTACTATTTTAATATTTTGTTTTCTCAAGATGTAGGGTTTTAAGCAGTCTAATTACTTGACTTAATCATAAGTTTAAAGTTTATGTGAACTCCAAATTCCAATATATACTATAATACTCTTAATCCTATGTTATAGTATGTATATAACTGAAAGTTATAGGACCAATTTGGCCATATCACATTTGCACAATAACTAACATGCAAACATCAGTCAGGTGTCAAGAAAGTTTTCATGTTGTGTATTTTCCATTGAATTCTTCAAGATTTGTGTCTCTAGATCCATTTTGTGCATATATCGTTTGAAACAACAGACTCTGATGGGAAATTTAATCTAGGGGTCATTGAGTCATTAGCTTAATTTTACATATTTTTTAATGTCATTTGAATTTGTTTTCCAGCCTGTAGCATACATTCACATTGTAAATTGAAATAAAATCTTGTTAAAATAAAATGAGAAAGTGTGGGTGTTCCAGGCTTTTCATTTTATTTGAGAGTAGGAGTTGGAAGGAAGAGAGTAGGAGGAGGAGATACCATTCACGCTTGTTTAATACAAGAAAGTAGATGGCGCAAGTTTGCAAATAGACCGGTAAACGTGCCGTCTGCCACCTTGTTTTGAAAACATTGTATTTCATTGATCAATAGTTTAGTGTGGGTGGTGGGCCAGGGCACAAGATTTCAAAAAAATATATAAAGAAGTAATAATTTTTAAAATACCACTCCCTCACATAGAAAATCTCCCACGGTCCCATTATTCTACTGCAAGTCTTCCTAATTTTCTCTTTGATTGACGTCCATTAGCCAATGAAAACATAAAAAATCAAGATGCTCTAGAGGCATCGTTAAATAAAACAAACTTTTCATTAAATATACGACTATAAAGGGGAGGGTTAGGAGGAAAGGTAAAAGTAAGTTATATGTAAATTTATGTTCGCCTTACAGTTACATGATAAAAATATGACAGATGTAGTTACACTTTAAAATAAAGAGATAATGCAACACAAATTCCAAGTGGTTTGTGACATAGCAGTCTTGGTGTTAACCAGGTTCCATTTATTTTATAAACAATTATAAATTTTTCACTTAAATATTTGCAGCTTACGCAATAAATTGTGCTTACCTGAACTATCAGAAATACTTACAGACTTTGATATTCTTTGTTTCACAGAGACCTATCTTGATAATCAGGTATCCAATAAGGAAATCACAATAGATCTATTGTGTTCTTTTGTTTTCGAAAACGTGACACTAATCTTACTGTGAATCAGGGTGCAGACACATTTTTTGTAACATATTTTTTGAAAATCCTACAAAATGTAGCAAGTCTATCCGATCGTCAAGTTTGAGTTTTATTTTTACTTTGTAGTGTTAGAAGCTGGGGCTAGTGAATTTAGAAAATCAGTGGATTTAAAAAAAATTCTGGAAGCCCTGCAGGAGCAGGTCAATTCACCCCAAAACCAACTCGCACCCTAGCAAATCGCTCCAGTCTAGTTGGTCAAGTAACCTCAGAATGCTATTAACACATATGTTGAGCAGTATAACATTTAGAACTTAATTTGAACTGGTTCCAATTCCATAAAAAACTAAACTTGATGGGTTTCTTTTTTGGTGGGAGCTCTTCATGATGGTTTTTAATATGGCAATTGGAGGGCTTGTTGAATTTGAGAAGGGCCACTAAGCTATCTCTTCAACTGGCCCTGCTGGCCATCATGGTTTTCCAGTTAATTTTCAACCCTGTTATAGATTTCACAAGTATTTGACTTGAGACACTCAACAGCTGAGCTACATTTCACTCCTGTCCAAAAATATACGACTGATACAGTGAATTTCAACATTGTTTATCACCAGGGTTCCACTTAGGATCTGGAAAATGAGTCATCATGACTCACAGGGTTTTATTTTGGGAGTCAAGCATTAAAAAATGGGAGTCAAGCATGTTATTTTAATCACATAACTGAATAACCGTCTTGTTTATATTACATGGATTCATTATATCCATTAATCTATTTTTATAATACTAATAGTAATACATGTTCATCTATTGTTTTTTCTTCTCATAAATATTTTTGTGTATTTAAGAAAATTAAAATCAATTAAAAAAATTATGCTAAGCCCTCCCAAAACTATATTTGTTCAAAGTTGCTTATTTTATTAATGTTAAAAAAAATTAGATTTTGCAAACTTGTATCAAAATGTTGATAATATCTTTGGTTTACAAAGTCCTGAGATGGTAGTTGCAATTTGTTGTGTGGGGGCCACAACAGTTATTGGGATTAGAGGGACACACTAGGGCATACCAGCAAATATAAACATTCTTTGTGGGACTTAACATAAAATGAGGTGTCATCATTAAATTTTAACCCTTGTGTCACTTCTGTCAAACATGGGGAAAGTTTATTCCAACTGGTGCTTCTGTCACTATGAGTGATCAATTTAATGTGGTTACTTTATGAGAAAATAACTGCTTTAGATAAACTCTTAATTTGATAATATGAATAATTTGATTTAAAACAAGATATATAAAATTGTATTTAAATTTTTACTGGATGATGTACCATTGCGATATTTTACTGAGAAGTGGGTCATTTTATCATGGTTTGTGACAAGAGTGCCCGACTTTTAAGCTTTTTCTTAAATGAAAACTTGGCTAAATTTTCTAGCACCAATATGGTAGCAAATGTTTTAGTTTTATCCATTTTTAGATGCAGCCACATATTGTGATGTCATGAAGTTCACAATAGACTCGGATTCGTGCCACTTTCAGAATTCAGGCCTTTGAGAATAGAAAATTTGCATAACCCATTTATGGGTTATGCAAAATGTGTGAAGGTAACCCGTTAAACAATTTTGTTACGTGAACATTGACATAATTTTTATACTTGAACGAACAAAGAATGGGTTACACAAAAGATGCTATTTTTTATTTATATAAAAGGTAGGAAATTTGTTAGTATAATTTGCATTTGGATGTTTAAAAAAATGGAAGTTGTTGACATGATTAAGAAATGTAGTTAAATGAATGGCGATTGTTGGACATAATTTTTGGACCATTTTTCTAAGTACATATGAATTAAAATTATTAACATGTAAAAATAAAATACATTTCAAAAATCAAAACCTACATATATTTATATGTCTAAAACTTGTAAAATATTAACTTTCTTTATACTTCTGTATCCTGTTTCTGTGCAGCATGTAAGATAACAAAACAGTTTGGTTGTCTTTTACCAGACACACTGCTTTCTTTGCTGTCTGTTATTTAAATCAGGAGGACCATACAAATACCACTTTACTATAGAAAATGGGGTAAGCAAATTAATGAGGACCTGCACTCATAATTGAAGTAAAAATAGCTACAATATATTTACTAATTGTTTGTTAGTGTTAGCATATTGTGACATACAGGTAGTGTCTGGTAATTATTCTGAATAGCCACTATAGTCCATTTGAGAACTGGCACATCAAAACAATGAATGTGTTCAGTTGAAAAGTGCATACTAAAAAGACGAACTGCCTTTTAAATCTGTTTGTGCTGTGTACACTGACCATACATAAAAGTATTTCTCTTCATAAATTTTCATATGTAGTTGACACTGTAGCAAATTATGAAAAAATGAGAAAAAATTTTTAGAAGTGCATACAAAATTTTCCTTACATAACAATATTTAAATTGTTTTCTTCAAAATTGTATAAAATATTGACTATCTTTCATTTATAAAACTTATTTTGCTTTTTGTCTTGCCCCAATCACCCCCCCCCCCCTATCTCCAACAGAAAACTTATTGATGATGATAAATTATTAAATTACAGTGAAGCTCAGTTAATTGTATACCCTATTTCACAATTAAAAAATATGTTAATAGCTGATCTATACTAATATCCATCTGAGTCATACTCATAATGAAATCATGAAGAATCATCTTGAAAACCTATCAGTGTTTGTTTAAAGATGCAACAGAAAAAACATCCATTAATTTTTTTTTAAATAATAATGTATTTAAAAATAACATCCTTTGCTGCTAATTGGTAAGAGTAGCCTATGTGGTGGTAGTGTTTTCATCTAAAATGCCACGTGTTTGACATATAATAGCCACTGAACTAAGGTGTCGTTAAACAAAAATCATTTTCTTTTCTTTACTCCCATTAAAGCATAAGAGGCAGTGAGTGGAAACAAATTCATTACTTTCAGTTAATGCTAACGTCAGTTTGGATTTGAGTTATGTCTACACATATCCTGACTTTTGACTTGACCGGAATAGCCTGTGTTTGCGCAGGCTCAGTTAGGATTTGGAGATCAGCTTTACTTTTTCTTATACAAGTTAGTTATTTATGTGAACAAATAAAGATCTCATTGTAATAAGACACTTGTCACACTGAGTGAGAAAGTTTTCTATCATTAAACATCTCGCCTTAATTCTCTCCACAGTTAGTGTCACTGAGTGTTTTGACATGACTGTACAGTCTAGAAATAACATACAATGCTAAATACCAGAAGAGCATCAAGTTAATCAACTAATAAATTAACTGCATTTTGTACTTAAAAGGGAGCATTTATACTACTACTTTAAATGGGTTATACCTATATTACTGATAGTCTTTTACAAGTACTTAATGATAAATATGTGGAACAGTGCAGGGAATTTCTATGTCTGTATACAAGCTACATGTATACTGTTATACAGTATGCAAACAAGTGTAGTGCACTGTATTGGTCAAAACAAATGTAAATTTTAACAATGCATGTAAAGGGGTTATTGAAAATGTTTTATTTCCTTAATTACTAAATATTTTTTATGCTTATTCAAAAGTAAATATATTATTTGACATACACTTGGAGCTATAAGCTACCATAATATGTATGTGTTTTCTTTTGACCAATAATATTTCACAGGGAATCTTCCATGTCAAGACTCAATGAAAATTACATATGAAAAAAATATTGGGGGTCATTAGTACTACCATTCAAATTATATTAAAATTTGAATAAATCACTTATGTTATTCTTTTCTTTTTTTACAGCAGCCATGCCACCGAATGTTTTTGGAAACATGAAACGAAAAGTTGATCAACTTTTGGGTGATGAAGTGTCTTATGGAAATCAACGCCAGTCAATTCTTGACATGTCAATGTGCAAGTTGAAAATGTCGCCTCCAAAACGAATAGAGCCTTGTTTGCGTCGGTCTGTCCTTATTTTAAATACTTTGAAGCACATTGAGACGGAACTGAAAACAGAAGGCATTTGTTTTCATGCTCCGTCTGAAGCTGCCTTTAATCTGGATGAATCTCAGCTTGAAAAGATGACACTCGATCCAGTACCAGAATCCGATTCCACCTCTAGTCTTTTGCAGGCTGTCTCAAAAATGGATGAAATTGGTTCGTCTCCATTTAAAAATGTCGGACTGCTGCCAGATTTCAAAGGACAAGACAAATCTGTTTTAGACTTGGTGCCTTGTCCATTGTTGCCTGTTGAATCACCTCAGATCTCGAAAGCTTTGTTAAAGGTTTTGCCAGAAGATTCCAATAATAATCTTCTGTCGACACTGGCATGCGTGGCAAACTCTTCCATGTGGACAGATGATCTTTTGGGAGATGTTGATCTTTCTCAGTATGATTTAGATCTCCTGACACGGTCTTCAGCGATGAAATTTGCTCCTCTTAGTGCTGATGAGGTCATACATTCCTTCCCAAATTCTACCAGTTACTCGAGTGATTCTGCTTCACCATTGGTAAATGCTCCACTCGTTCAGGGTTCCAGATCCTCGTGCAAGCCCGAGTCTCTCTTAGATGACCTTGACAATATCATGCAAATTTTAGTCGGAATGTGAAATGTCGGCGCAATAGGTATATTTTTGAAAGCAAAGATGAAAGACATTTTTATATATTTTTGTAACAGAAAGAGTATCTATTGTTCAATTAATTTATTGTGCAGCAATCATTGTGTATATTTTAAGTATTTATTTGTGAAAGCTAAGTCGTTTTGTACCAACATTGTTTTACATCTGATTTTGAAGGTGCATCCAGCTGAAGAACAAATGGTGATTATGGTTGTGATTTGTTCTCTGCTATTGTTGTGCAATTCATTGTATTCAATCTGCATCAAATAATTTAATTTTTTAACTGATGCATTTATGTTTTTGTGTAAATCAAAAAGTGACAATTTTCACAATATTCATATAACTGATCATATTCAAATTGTACACTGCATTCTGAGACATTTTTATGATTAAGTTTGTGAGATCTGTTTTACCACAGTTATTCTTAATCTCTAACAATATTGATAGTAAATTTTCTTATAAAGACATTTTTGGGGAAATATCCTACAGTGAAATTGGATGAATTCTACAAAGAAAAGTATTACAATTGCCTCAGAAATTGAGTCCTAAATGAAAATCACAAGCAGCAATCTGATAAGCTGCTTCGCAAGGATCCCTGGATAACCTTCAACATCAAATAAGATGGTGAAGAAAAGTCAGCATTTCTTGTTTACCCATTGGGTTCATCTGTACAAGTCTTATGATGGTCTCTGTTGCTCCAGCAATTAACAGGTTTCATCTCCACATGTGTGCAATGCAATGTTATGATCTCTTATTCACCATGACACCTTTTGAAGTCATGCACATGTTTGAAAAGACTAAAGTGACTTGATTCATGCAAAAATGTTGTGTTCATGAGAAAGGGGTAATGTGTGATGGATTTTTTTTTTTACCAATATATGGTTATCGTTTATATTCATTTTTGTTGTTTAAATTTGTCACCAAGCAATAAATTATGGAGTTTTGTTTTCCTAAAAGTGATTGCAACTAGATTTAATATTAGTGTTTTAAAGATGTTTTTAAAAAAATACATATTAGGATAACACTGAAGTCATGTTGTACATCCAAAAACTCCATTCACTACTTATGAAGATTCCCAGTATTCACTTTTTTATGGAAGGAAAAACTATTTTAGCTGATATCCTTTCTTCCATCATGACTATTATTATTCTGTCTTATATTTCATAATCTGTATCCCTGTATTTCTATACAGAAATCTTACCACAAACATAATGTGATATTTGTTTGTGTTGCATATGCTATTTATTAGTATTAACATTGTTCTTCTTTTTTTTTTTGAAATTATTTTAAAGCACTTGTAAACCAAACCAATGGTTTCATTCTGGGTGTTTCTTTTTCTTTTTTTTGGTGGGGTTTGAATTTTAAATTGTACTGTTTGCATGATTTCCTCTTTATCCATATTTTATGCATATCATTTAACTAGCACATTTCATTTGTCACAAGATAGAATGCTAGTCTTTTTTTTTCTTCACAGTGAAAATGCAATGCAAAAGAACGATTTTTTTTTACATATCTTAATAATATGCCTCTGAGTATTATAAAACAAATATAACATCAAGATTTATAACTGACCCTAAGACCTTCTTTTTTTTTTTTAACTTCTACAGAAGAGAAATTAAATAATTTAGTTAGGTATATATGGTTGTGATATCTACACACGTTTGGCATACTTTGTTTTTGTTAAGAACATTGTGCTCATCAAAAAAATCATCAAAAAGTATCATGTGAAGCATTTGTATTTTATTGAGACAGTTTCGTGTTCCATAATGGCTGTTTTAAGTGCTAAGAACATTAGAATGATATGTCATTAACAGTATAAAAGCATGCTGCTTCAACATTTTATACAATGTTTGAAATGTTAAATGTATTTAAAAAAGAAACGAGAGTGCAGAAACCCAACCTATCCTATACTTTTGAAACAGGAGACAAGGTATTTTTAATGGAAATTCGATGAGACATTCATTCATAAATTTTGCAATTCTTATGTCAAATGAATATTAAAAATCCTTGTCAAAATCATGTTTCAATAAAGATTTTTGCATATCTTTTAAATTATTGATTCAATTGTAAACAGTTGAGACTTACTTTGATATTGCATCAGTAAAATGGAAAAACGAATCAGCCCATAACTTTAAAAAAAAAAGGAGAAAAAAAAATTCACAAGTGTCATGAAAATCTGAAATGTGTACTACGTATTGTTTTGTATCCAACAATGGTGGCTTGAATACATCCAGTGGGATGCCAAACAGCATGAGCTAATGTTTTATTATGTTCATATCTTATTATTGTTTACTCATTATATCTTACTTGTTAGGTAATGCACATCAGTTACATATAATTGAAACCAAAATTTAAAGAAATGGTTTTGTGAAGAACAAATTTAATTGCCCAACGGACTACAGTTTAGATTTTACCGGTCCCTGGTAATTTGTACTCGTATGAGGTTAGTTGGTAAGCATTCCTTTTCTTGATGAGAGGATTAGTGGTAACACGTCTGTTTTTTGTCAGCGACAGTACACAAATCAGTCTTTGGCTAAGACTGATTTATTTGTGTTATTTGTAAATATTAATTAATATTTTAATAAAATATGGATTTTTTTTTTAAATATCTGAATAAAATGTTCTTGAGTAAGCAGACTGAATATTTCAGTCTCTAATGCTTATTTCAAGTTTTATATTTAAAACATTTTGTATTTATTTTAAAAGCCAGTGAAAATTAAAAAATATATATAATGTCCAAATCATTAGAAAAAATGGATATAAAACATGAAAAAAGTGTTAGAGAAACAGAAATATTGGTCATAGGTGAGCTCTTGATAACCAAATGATTTTATTATATTACACAAAAACCAAGTATATCATTTTTTTAAAAGCATTAACTTAAAATTATTTTATATATAATATTTGATAAATGTATATGTATGTCAGAATCTTTTTAGATTAATTTTTGGAAACTTTAAAATAAAAAAATACATTCCTATAAATGGTAATCATGTATCAACATTTTTTTTTTACAATGAAATGTAATCTGATATGCCAATACAATTAATTGATATTTTGCAAAAGTTTTAAAAGTTGCCACTAATTTTGATACGAACAAGAATTCAGTCAGCTTTTAGATGAAGATATTTATCAAAAATGCTATTAAAAGTGTCATCATTTATATTGAAATTTGGTTAATGTACATAGGTAGTAAGTACTGACAAATCAAAGTATCATTGTTTTGTATATTTATACTATTTTTATGTATTTTACTGGAACTAGATTTACTTCTACAAAATGTGTGTATGTGACCGATTCAAACAGTATTTAACATTTAGTTTACCATACCGTTTTAACAACTGACAAGAATATGTGCTTGGAATTCCGGTACGGTTGTTTTGAATGTTATACAATATCCCTGTGGACAAGATTGACATCAGTGCTTATTATTGTGCCATGTAAAAATGATGTATATTTTGTTTTGGTAAAACATTTTATTTATAAAATGTTAAAATAATCATCTTATTTTCTAATCATAACATCCCACCATTTGAGTTTTCGTATTTTTTGTTGTACATTATAGTAGCAGTTCATTTAGGCCATTATATCTACTGTGGCCAATTTCGTGTGTCAATTTTCATTTTATTTATGATTCATTGTGTGTACATTCGTCATGTAAACCAGTTATCATCTGTTTTTGTATCGGTTTTGCACATGTTAATTTTTGCATTGCAACAGTTAACATACCAATTAAAGCACATATGAAGTTTTAAATATACAATTTGTCAAAAGTACAGATGGACTTTGTTGTAATGCTGTACTTGAGGAAAATGTATTTAATGATTACAGGACAAATGGACAGGATGTTTGACCAGTGTTATTACATTGTTTGACCGTCTAAGTTGAATAACTAACTGAATTATCTTTAACATTATGGCTGCAGAATCGTTAGCTTGCCATCATTTGTACATTTTAAGTGTAAGATATTCGTTAATTTGATTTTTAATTTCAAAACTGTTTTATGTTTAGTTCATTTTATTCGAAAAGAAAACCTGACTCATTAATTGTATTTGCTAGGGGTTATATGTATATGTGTGTGTTTACATTTGCTTCATAACAACTGGGTGGTTATTGCTCTTAAATGTCATTAAAAATGAACATTAGAGACTCAAGGTTTATTGGCACCACAATTTTAGGTTCTGTCCCATATTTACTACTGCATTATTAACTAAATGTTTTCGTTTATATATATATATGTGTATATATATATATAAATAGTGTATAATAAAACAAAATTAAGCACTGTTTTTTTTCCTCACTCCTTTGTCTTGTTATTTTTACTTAAATATATTTGGAGATGCTGTGTTACCAATAATGAGACCTGAGTGACATTTCACACACACTTATTATGTTGTACATGACAGAATATATTTTTTAGTTTCTTCTGCATGTAATCTAGTCAAACTGAGTGAAATCAACCTAATAACATTTACTATCAGTTATTCATGTTCATCTACAGATTTGGTTAACGGCTTGAAGGTTCATTAAAAGTGAATCTTGTATCACGGCAAAAAAAAACCTCATTACTACTATACTAGTCTAATGCAGCATTTACCTAGTGTATATATATATATATATATATATATATATATATATATACAGTTTTTAACACACAAATCTTGAATTTAGAAAATGTGTGGTACTTAACATTTGTATCCTGACAATTTACTTCATATTAAATCTACATATATCCATTAAAAATATATTGCCAATGTCATGAATGTGGTGCCAAAAAACCTATGATCAGTTGACTCGTATGTCCAGAATTATGCAAGCATTTTGTTTTTCTCTCTGGAATCTTGCCATGAAATGTCTTAATACACTCCTGTCAACCTACGTCACTAATGTATCATTTGTCCTATTTAGAAAATTGTGATGACCGTTAGATTGTAATTTTCTTAATATTTGCTTCAGCTGTATGTGTTTCTAAAAAATAAAAACGACATTACATTCAAGCTTTTGCTTTGTGTATTCAAACTGTTTCAAAAATTGTCCCTACATTTCTTAGTTTCAATTGGAGTGTTTGGAAATAATGGAATATTTCATGAAATAGTCTGAACACAGGTGGAGCTAACGATTCAGCATCTTTCAATTATGTTTATGATTCAAAGATGGTGAAAAAGAAGCAAATATTAAGAAAATACTTTCTTCCTAGGTAACTGTTCTGCTAATCTGGCAGTTGTCACTGTTGTAACATAGGTTCGCAGGTGTGTAATTTTAGAACTTGCAATACTGCATTCTTGTCCACATTAACATATATTGTAATACATTGCACAGTTGACACTGCTTTATTCCCGGTATATGTTTTGTATTATTTTTTAAATTACATGTTTTTAAATGTGTGTTTTATCCGTTTTTTGCATCTTTTTTATGATATTTGTTGACGACTGAAAAACTATTTTAAAGCCAAGAAATGTTTTAGGTTTTTCTTCTTTTTTTTTTACCTTTATATGTTTTTCTAAATCTTCATTTGATATTCAGTCCATTGTATACATGTAGTACCCACACTACCTTTTGGTTGTCTTAACATATTTTTTCTTTCATCAATTATCTTTTCTGCTGATTGTTTTTATATGGCTTATAAATATCACTTGTTGAGCAGTATACCAAGTCACGAGTATACCAAAGGTACAGTGCTTTTAATTATATGCTATATTAATAGTTTAGATCAAAAACTAATTTATTTGTGGTAGTGGATAGAATTGATTGTTCTCTTGCATAATAATTACATTTAGAAAGACCCCAAGTGAACTGCATCTGTTAGATTATTATTATTAATTTTTCTAGCACATGATTTCTGAAATTAAAAAAAATGTAATTACATTTTTTTTTAGTAATTTAATAGCATAAAGGACAGTTTTGAGATAACTTTGTCCTATGTGGGTATGAGTACAAGTTTAAGTTGAAGTAGTTGCGTGTGGAGAAAGAAAAAATGTGTGTTACGAACAAGGTTTTCAAAATCCTCTATGCTGTTCTGGGAAAGAATTTTATATCAAATGTATCTGAAATTGGGAATATATATATATGTGTGTATATATGACTTAATTTTACCATTTCACAAATTTCCCATCTAACCTAATGAACCGAAGTTTGTATTATTAATTTATATATATATACATCTTCAGCATTAATCATTTAATGATTTGTCAGTATTGTTTGCTGTTTCACTTGGATCCGTAACATACTCTGAAGCGACATGTGTATTTTTCTGCTTGTACTTAGACAAAGATGGATCTCACATTTAGTATGTTTACAGCCTGTTGTGCAGTCCAGATATATTTTAAGTTATTTATAAGAAAGGACTTCCAATTTGCCTTCTGTGATATCAATTAGTCACATCAGAAACACTGGAAATATTTAACCCTTTTATGCCTTCAGTCCATTTTAGACTTTACCTTTTCACTTGGTCTGATTTGAAATGGGCTTAACTGGGTCAATATAATTTATTCTGTCAGCATTTCAAGATATTTATTGGTGTTTGAAAAGAAAACACTACATATTTATTTGCCAGTATCAAATCTTGCAGAATTATACAAATAAATGTATATTTATTATTTATTTTATTGAATGATGTATTGTATTTTTTTGTTTTAAAAAAAGATATATCAGAGGACCATTGTACATTTAAGTCGAACTGTTGTTGAGATTAACAGAATGTATATAAAAATATATATATTTTATCTATTTGTATCAAAGCAATTATGCGTACAATGTTGTAAGTCAGATGTCTTTAATACCAATTAATTCCAGTTCTATGGAAAAATGGTTTGATTTTGTAAATGTTTAAAACTAATGTAGATTATGCATGTTTTTCCACAAGAATATAGGGCGGCTATATTTAAAAAGCATCTTACAAGTTATATGAATATCTTAATACATTATCAAAATTTGTTACTTTTCTCTGACGATTATCCCTCCAATGTACCCCGATTCCAGTTTTAATAAAATAACTGAAAAACCAGTAGATAAGAGGGTTGGCTCTGCTATTATAAGAGCAACCAAAGTTAATTTTATGTTTCTCATTTCATTGATCTTATGCAAATCACACAGATATGGGGAGGGGGAGTGGTTAAAAATGTTCATTGTTTGAACATAACAATTTCATACCAGTTAATACATTCTTACAGTGTTCTTGATCACTTATATTCATACATGGTCAAGTTGTTGCTTTTAGGGAAAGAGTACTCCCAATTCATAGCTGCTGACTTATAAATCCATCAGATCATCTTGATATTGCATTTTCATTATTTAATCTCTGTGAACAATTAATTTTGTGTTATCTGTCAATGTTGATTTTTTTTATGAACAGTCATCTTGTATAATAGTGAAAGTAAATTTTTGAATGTTATTTTGAGGTTTCAACAGTGCACTTTCATTACTTACAGAATTTTTTTTTAAATTGTACTACATTTTATGAATTACTTTTTTTTATGTACATGAAAGAAAGGTTTTGGTTGAGCACTAGAAAAAATTCCCAGCAATACAATTGTAATATTAATTAAATGTGAATTTAAATTCCCCAATTAAAAAAAAGAGGTAAATAAAGTTTGGATGGTTTGGTGCATGTATTTTAACATTGTTAGCAGGTATGAACTGTGATACACTTTTATAAGTGTGTATGTGCAAAGTATCTTCTTAATGCCAATGGCCTTCAGTCTTAGCTCCTTTATATTTTGTGAAAATAGTTTGCAATAAAGTACTAACCACTCTAAAACAAGTTATTGGTATTGTGCCTTAATTTAAATAACTTTTGCAATGTACTGTGACAGGATAATTTTATTATGTTCATATTTTCATAATTAAAATTTTAAAAAGAATTGATAAATTAAAATTATCAAATAGATGTATCCTATTTGTTGAAAAATAATTTTGTGAATATTTAATGTCTATGCATGACTGCATTCCATTACAGTCGGTTTTTCATTGATCATCAGGCCAATATTCCTAACAGTGCTTTAAGAGTTAAGACAAATCTATTTTACCTTGTGATTTTATTGTAATTAGTCAGGCATGTTTGTTTTTGTGGTTGTCGTTTTTATTATTTATTTATTTGCAAAACTATCAAATCACAATAAATAACTCCAAATCAAACATGTATCTTGAAAAGATGTCCGTTTTTATCTGTAGGTTTAAGTAGGTGCTATTTTAAATTTGTAAATAGGTTTTCACTATTGTCACAATTCAAGTATTAAAAAATGGTTATGCTGTTAACTTTTCTAAATTTATATAATTTTTTATGTCATTATAAAGGTGTTCATTAATATCAGAAAGATAAGCTATCACGTTTAATTTACATATAAGAAATTACTGCATGCCCATGTTAATTTTAAATATTCTCAAAATGTTATTCACTATATTATTCTGTTCAAAAGCATTGAAGATCTCACAATCTATAAACATTAGTTTTGTTGTACATCAGTATACTATGATCCTGAAAAATTGATAGCGAATACTTAACATATTTATCAAACCTTGCAGCTTATCCCAAATATGGGATGTGGAAGTAATATTCATATTTTAAATACCATTGCATCTTCTAGAAAATGATATCGAGTGCATTGCAATGTTTGAAAAATGAGTAGAATCTTTAAAACAATTCTTTTTACATTGATATGCATTATTAAATTTAATATTCTTCTCGACAATAGAAGGAAAATGCTGTTGCCCATATTAAATATGGCCATTGATTAAGCAAGATTTACATCATTCTTACTTTTCATGATGCCAAAAGAACTCCATTATCAGTGCCAGATACAGGAAGCGCCTGTTTTAGTACATCTACATGTTATGCTGATCACATTATATCTTTATTAAACTGATCATGTTTGTTTTTGTAAGTAGTGAAGTAGTATGTGAAATCCAGATCGTGCTGTTGTCTGCAGTATGTCTGTCTGTATATATGTATAGCTAGCTGTTCTCTTATGCATCTTGTAGTTTTGGCTAGTCTTCAAATGATGTTTCTTTTTCATCATTTTCAAATATCAGTAACGAAGAAGTATTTATTCGAAAATAAAAAGGTTCAAATTTTAAACATTGCTTTGTTGTTTATTTTGGTTTGTTTGTAGCAAATAGGACTGGGCAGCATTATTCCACTTTGACAAACATTGGTGAAATTAGTCAGATGAGGTGGAATCCTTGATGCTGGACGACTTGGGCACATGAGATGTGAAAACAAAACAAGTTTTACTTCAAAAATGATGCCCAGAAATACACTTTCCTCCACAACTGGAATGGGATTACTATCAAACCAGATGAGGATCTCAATAGAGACCTTACATTTTTTTTGGCAAAAAATGCAGAGGCCATTTTTGTCTGAAAATCAAAATCCATTTTCAGTTGCACATTGTTAAGTTTATTCAAACAAAGCTGCAACAGAGGCTTAATTATATTCGTATTGAACGATCTGTAACAAATTTGAAAATCACATATAAAGCGTTACCAACACCAGGTTTCAAACAATGGGTAATGCTATTTTGACAAAAAATAAAGTCACTGAAAATATGCTATCCTGAGAATAAGTTTATCCCACTCGAACCTTAAAGATCTGTTAAAAATTGAGAAATAAAATGAGGTTATCGATCTCTAAGGCCAAAGCCCATTATTTTGAGATAAAACCGGAAACAATGTCTGCCCATTATTTTGAGATAAAAAGGGAAACCATGTACATGTAAGTCATGAAATTAGGTTATGAACTCTAAATACTTGTAACTTGACTAGTATTTCTGACAAACTAGTTCACTTCTTGCTGACACATTAGTTTACCAATGTAGTGAAAGACTTAAGGCTGATCCTGAGGCAGGAAACAGACTAGGTAAGTCTTTTTTTTTTTAAAGTATAGTTTTATAAGCACAGAAAAAAAAAAGACTGCTGTTCCGTCGTCTGCCTCAATGCTGGCTATGGCATTGGCTGTATATAGATTAATTCAGAACTTGCAACATCAATGATCATTTTGTTTTCCCCAACAAGAACCTGCTACACGATGGTAGATGTCTAAACAGACAAGATGAAGACATTAATGTGGTTTAATCTTTTATTTTTATGGCAGAGCATAAAAAAAGACAAATTGGAAGAGAATGAATCGATTTGAAATTTAGTCTACAATGTCTTCACTCTGCAACCTATAACAAGAAAAGGCCTACACTTTTAGTGACAAACTTACATGCACTGTATATTTAAGAGATTATTTTGGTATATTTTTAAAGATGATCAGAATACTTTACAAACTAATGTAAGGTACACCTGATCTCAAGAATTCGGAGTAGATAATTTGACTAGTTGAACAAGCATATCTTTGACAATTTGCTTCTTTATTAATTAAATGTATATCTCGCAAACTACAGATGATGAAACTAGTAATAACTGAATCTTAAACACTTGTTTGCTTACATTTTATGTGCCCAAGTGTATGGCCACATCATTAATAAGTTGATTTACTTTCTCATCAATAAATGCCATAACAACATATCAAAGACCCAATTCAAATACAATTAAGTATGGACCAACAGACCACATTTTCTATGGGTACTTGCTTTACTTGGCAAGTTTTTAAAAATTATAATGATTATAGTATTAAACCTACCAAAAATGAACAGTATAAACTGTGATAACGAAGGATCAGAGTTTAGGGTCAATAAGCTGTATTAGTGATGTCACCTTGAGAACTAACTCATTGCCGGACAACGAGAAAAAACTATATATTAAATGTTATAATTGTTGTGAATGAAAATAGTTTATATAAAATGTATGAACACCAGCTTGCTATTTCTGTAAATGATGTAACAATCTACCTTGGAGATCACATGATGCATATAAAGATAATACATTGAGATATGCATTACGTTTGACTACACTAAAAATGTTTTCCATAATTTTGAGAACATTTATGCTCTATGCTTAGTACATGTATTTGTTGCTCAGTTATTCGAGAATAGACTACATTGTTCTTTACATTTCTTATGTAATATCTTTTCACATACAATGTACTTTAGCCAGTCTTCTAGTATTTTTGAATAATTAAGCAATTGTTCATCTCTATATATGGTCAATAATATTTTTAATGAATGTTTGTATGTAGACATTTTTTAAAAATGAAAAAAAAAAACCAGTTGCCTATTGTGGAGATGGAACATGTTGGATTTTTCGGGGGTAACAGTGACTTTGTGCTTTTCTGTTGCTATGCGCAGACATTTTGTGATCTTGAATGACAAGGTTTTAACTTAATAGTCTTAGTATAAAATTAAACTCCGGTAAAATACAGATGTGTCAAGCGGACTAGTTACCCTCCAAAATCGCTCCACTTCATGCATCAAACATTATTTTAATAAATTTAATTTTTCTGCTTTTATTTACAAATGTTTACCCCATTCTGTGAAAAGAAACTCAGCCTACTAAAGCTAACTTAATTCATGAAGACATTATTGGTATTTATAAATAAATGACAAACAACACGTTGATTCCTTCCATGCCCTGTTTGTATTACACACACAAATACCCCAATACAAAACCAACCAAACAAATAACAACTAAAAAAACAATTACTTTTATCAATGAATGAAACCATTAATAAGTACATAAATGAAGTAACTCTCTAAGCTATTCATAAATTAAAAAAATCATTTTTTCAAACACATGTACAATGTATTACATTTGTGGGTTCTCCATAATCAATATTTTTTTTTTTGAACATACTAATTTTTAGTTCTCTTCCTCCACTCCCCCTACCCCCCTCCCCTACTAGAAATAAAATAAAAATGTAGATTTTTTGGTGGAATTCATGATATTTTAATGATGAATTTAAAATTCATACACTGGCTCTCACCCCCACCAACCTCTCTCCTGGGCATATGCTGCGTGCCAATAGGAAAATGTGAACAATAAGGTGAATGACCTGTTAAACTTCATTTAAAGATACAGTAGAATTCCATTGGCTTGAACACTTTTGGTGCATTAAAATCTGTTCGACCAATCAGTTGGTTTGAAATATGCATTCGGCCATTGTCGGGTGCTTCCTTAAGCAACGATCAATCGAGCAACCTTGTATATTTCTGTAAAACCGGCTTGGGCAAGATTGTTCAAATGACTCAAGTGTAACGAAGTCACTGTCAAATGTCTAAATATATATTCATCTACATTTGAAACAATTATTAATCATCGTAAATTAAACAAAATAACAAACACATTAGAAATCTGATTTAAAAAGCTGTGCTTTATTAGGCTGTTGTAGAATCAATTCCCACTTTTGATACAGAGTTCTGTCAGGTGTGCCAGAGGCAAGTCTTAACCTGTTTCGTAGGTCTTCACCTTCATTCACAGTCTGGTCAACATTACAGCTAGGAACAAACTTGGCATGACGGAAACAATTAGCTATTGTTTTTTTGTTTGTTTTTTGTTATCTTACGCCAAGAGTGCTGCATCAAATACATTGCGTCCAGTACCGTAATTAGCACATCTATGTTTCTGTCTGCTGCTTCAAAGATAATTACCGACAGGTGCTAAATAAACAACATAAGCCAGCATACGATCTAGGATTAATTTGTTCCACTTAAAGATTTAATTCCGTATTTATAATAACTTACTTTGTTACTGACGTGAAAGGGTAGAGGAAAAATTAATAAATACATGTAATTATTTCATATTTCTTCAGATAGACTTAGCCATTCGAGCTAAACATGTTTGATTTTACTTTTCTGACCAATAAATTGGTTTGAGAGAAAGCTTCTGTTCGACCCCAGGGGTATTCGACCGATCAGCAATAAAATAACGGGGTTTAATAGACAAAAATCGCGACTTTAATCTTGGTTCGACAATATTGGTAGGTTCGACTGTTGGGTGTTCGAGCCAACGGAATTCTACTGTATATCATAATGTGTTCAATAATTTAACATTGTTTACTGATAAACCATAAAACAACCATACTTCAACTGTTAAATCATTTTGAAACGTTTTTTATTAATGAAAAAATCTTGTTACACTTTACAGCCATTTTGGAATATGACGCTCACACAGAATCTGTTGTCATCGTTATTCGACAAGGTAGGATGATTGATAATATATATATGATTCTATTTTAAAAACTGTCGGCACTCATAAGATAATATTGTTTTCTGGACACTTAAGTTGATTTTGAAATAATTTTTTAATTAAAAATGCTTAAAGTGGCATTCCTCATAAGTAAAATAAAACGTTAGAGAATTATCGCCAGCAGAATCATATTAAATTTTTTTAGTGTGGTTCTATTTCGTGTTCTTTATCATTAAATAATGTTAAATTATTGGAAACACTGCAATTTTATACCTTTCAATTGACACTTTCATTTTCAACATGACTGCCATGGTATCAGGACAATAGCCACTCAAGGACAATATCCCCCCCATCCCACAATAATAATGTGGAATCTACGGTATCTATCTAAATTATATAATCATAAAAAATAAAGATTGTTTCTATAGATTAATGTCTGTATTACAATATCTCCCCATAATTATTATATTGTGGAATCTATATAAATTATATAGTCATGTTACAAGTAAACAATCACATAATTTAATTACCTCTAAAAAATGTTGGTAAGTACCAGTTGTGACTATTAATTGTTCCATAGATTCAATAATTTACCATATATCCTTGATGGTCACATGAAGTATTAATACTTTGAGTCATGTAACAAGTAAATGATCACAGCATTTCATTAATTCTTAAATTGTTTTGATGAGTACATGTGATGACAATGAATTATTCCCCTGCAAAAGCACCGCATATTTTTATCCAAACTAATCAAATACATACCTTTATATAAATTGAAACAATAATTATGTGTATTTAATGTATTTAAACTTACGTTTTATAACGGGGAGAGTGTTTTGCCCAGGGGGCAATTGTCCTAGGTGGGATATTGTCCAGGGGGATATAGTATAGGGGAAATAAAATCCTAGAACCGATTGTTATACACATAAAACTTGTAAAACAAGAGTGCTATGAAATGTGCTGTATTAATAAGTGTATGTACAAAATAATTAGGTATATTTTAAAGACTACATACAACAAATCTTTTAACAATGAAACATTACATTAAAAACAAAATCAGTTTATTTGGAAAATTGTTCTGTTATCTCATTCACATACAAGAAAATTCATCAAATCCATCGAAATGAACATCACAAAAATATACACATAAAACATAAATAAATAAAATTAAATAGTGGAACTTAAATTCCCACCGGTCCATATTAAAAAATATACGCCCTATAAAAGCAGATGTGATTATCTACAGTAAACATTCAAACTGAATTTTGTACAAACAGTAAGAATCTTATCCTGTTAAGGGATGACAAATTAAATTAAACCTGATTTGACAGAGTAAGACTTCCGTAAATACCTCAGTATCTGATAATTTTAAGTGTTTTTATTTCAAATCTTTTATAAAATGGCAATAAATTAATCATGGCAATTTTTTTTATTAAGATTCATAAAAGCTGATGTAGGTTAGAAGTGGCAGATCCAGAAAATCCATTGTGGGGGTGGGGGGTGTCTAAAGAATCCTAACATTAAAAAAAATTAATAAAAATTAATAATACATTTAATTTTTAAAAATTGCAAAATTTAGGAGCCTGGGTCCCCTGCCCCGATGCACTACTAGTTAGAATTCTTTTAAAGATACTGGTATACATACACAGAAACATAAATTCTCAGTTTAAGGACAAACACTGGTACATGTACGGTGAAACATTAATTTTGCTTATAGTGCCAAAAGTGACAGCATCCGTTTAAATATTGAAGAATAACTTATCAATGCATATCATCCAGTTCTCACTCGTTGCAATCAAAGTAAATACAAAAAATAAGCGCAGCAAATATCATACAAATTTCAAAAAAAAAAAGTCTTAACAGAATTGAACAGGAATATTGTGTTGTCTTACGATTAATCACGGGAAGTATAATGTGGTGAGATACAACATAACAACATGTTTGTGCTAAAATGGACGGATGTGCTAATGACTTTTCTTTGAACAAACATGGAACGAAAATTACCGATATTAAGAAAACAACAAGCAGAAATGGTGGTTTTAAGGAAGAGCTGTAGGTTTTCATACTTTTTTTAACAGAAAGAGTTCAATGTTAACATGTCTGAAGAGCTGCAATATCATTTGTAACCCTACAATTATACTGTTCTGTTTTGAAGGGGCCCATACCTACAGTTTAAAATAATTCATCGGCGCTCTTCACGTTAATAGGTCCATTGATTTTGATTCTGAAAATAACAACTTTATCTTTCATGCCTTTAATTAGTTAATTCATTAAGTAATTTTAGACAACAATGATCCAGAAAAAAAAAAAGTATGTTTTGTATGCTCATAAAAAAAGACGTAAAAAAAAAAAAAGGGGATAACCCCTTAAATGTAGTTCACATAATGAACTCTAGCTCTATGTATAACCAGACCTGGGGGCAGTGAACTCTAGCTCTATGTATAACCAGACCTGGGGGCAGTGGTGACAAATATGCATCCATGGCATATAAGGAGAAACCTTTTTTAAAGATAATTTTGGTCTATTAGGCACCATCACCTCCAAAAACAAATCATGCAAAAGCTCCCTGCTGTCTTGAATGAGTAACCCCTGCATTTTGATTGCTATTTCACAGACAAATCTTTTTTGATCAAAATCTTGCACAAAACAGATTTTGAGATTCTATTATACTTAGGCTAATGATTGCTCAGTAGCGGATTCAGAAAGGAGGGGGTAGGGGGAGGGGGCTGGAGGGAGTCCTGTGGGTCTGGACCCCCATCTTTTCTCACATTTTACATTTTATAAATATTTATTTTCCGAGTGGAAGAATGTGAAAATTAAACATTCCCCCCACCCCAAGTCCTGTTCACCCATCACATTTGGACCCCTCACTTTCCTTTCAGAAATCCTGCATCTGCGTCTGTTGCTTTGTGCCAATTTACTGGATTATTACAACTAAACATGCATCTTTAATGTCTACATGCAAAACCTGTTACAACAATATTTATGTTAATGCTTTTCAATCCTGTATGTACTCAGCATTCATGTGACAATACTTTTTCAATATACCACATGCTAACATTTCTTGTCAGTCTAAATTTTAGATATGTCTGCTGATTTGCAAAAAGAAAAAAGGATGTTTCAGTTTCTTGTAACCTGTGCTACTCTTAATTATATTAAATTATTTATATCCATATCTGTATATCTATCTATCTATATATATATATATATATATATATATACAGACAGATATAGATATATAAAAGGAAATGATAGTTGGAAATGTCAACAATTATTTTTATTAAATATGTTGAGGAAGTCATAAAAATGTCTGATTCAAGTTGTTTATTATTGGGTGAATAAAATACTTTAAAATAAATGTCACCACATTTTGGGGGTGGGTGGGGGGTGTGGCTCTATCAAAATATTACCCCATAAAACACAAGAAAAGTCTACTTTTTTGCAAATGATATTAGAAATTTAATCATGTAGTCCATCAAGAACATAGTTTTTTTCGCAAATGATATTAGAAATTTAATCATGTAGTCCATCAAGAACATACTTTTTTTTGCAAATGATATTTGAAATTTAATCATGTAGTCCATCAAGAACATACTTTTTTTCGCAAATGATATTAGAAATTTAATCATGTAGTCTATCAAGAACATAATCTTAATAATTAAAATAACATTTTTTAAAACATTATTGTGCTTATATGTATCAACATTTTACATCAAAGAATTACCGTATACTTTGTCTAAACTGGGTTCGTGTGGGACTGACAAAATGTGCCAGTTTACACAAAGCTGGTTTTGACCATATGTGCCAAGATGACTGCATTGTTACCATCATTGATGTTGATCTATGTTGCAATAACATGTTATGTTTTAAATTATGATGGAAAGAAATTCTGGACATTGAAATACAGACCTACTTATGAAGAACACAAGGGAGTATAATCTGGACTAGTGGGGTATAGTCTGGTCTAGACCAAAATGTACCCTATGGTATAAATCGGTCTGGACTGTTTCAATACCTTGGAGATTGCTGCAGACATTTTCCTTCTCTGTGGTACTTTTTTTCATCTGCGAACATATTTCTTTTTCAAGTTGTATTTTTTTTCTTATTACAGTGGATATTTTCTTAATTGCAGGTGTTGCTATTTTATACCCCTGGGTATATTTTATCCTAGACCAGACTATACCGTGGCATTGCTACACCGGTTTAAAATAGGCTCTTTGAAAACTGACATATATATATGTTTTCTCTCTACATACATTTACAAATATATACACTAGTTTATTTATCTCATTAGAGAAAACCTAAAATAATTTCATGTAATGTATTTATAAAACAATAATTATCATTATCAAGAAAAACGCATGTAAAACAACCAAACTTGACTAACAGTAACAGAAATGAAAGACAAATTCTTCATACATAACATATTTCATGCACATTGTATATTATATACAACCAAGAATAATTATTATTATTTTGTTTAACAACACCACTACAGCACACTGATTTATTAATCATTGGTTACCGAATGTCAACCATTTGCAGTGGTGGATCCAGAAAATCCATTTATGGTTGGCCTGAATAATATGATGCCAAACTTTTAACGTTAAAAAAAAGAAGAAAACTAAAAGAAATAATAATTTTTTTAAATGTTCTTTATACCTACATGTATAGTCTGTTTATGCTACTTGAAACATGGTTTTTGACAAATTAAAACCAAAATATATAACTTACCTCATTAACTTTGATATTTTTCAAAAAATAAAAAAGTCCTATTTTTTCTCTGGATTGATGTGTTCATTGGTTTTGTATTGTTTAAATGGCAGTCAAAAGTATTGTTTTGGCATTTTGAGCCAGCGTTAATTTGACTGCCTTTTTGCAGATGTCGGACGAATCCAT
>JAULBS010011045.1:0-59521 GCA_032355785.1 Symmetromphalus regularis | reverse complement strand
TTTTTTGGATATTAAATAAAACATTGTATTTATATATATATATATATATATATATATATATATATATATTTATATTGTTCATAAATAAATGAGAATTAATGGAAATGTTCTGCACTCTTACAATAAAGGTAAATACATACAGGTGTTTTTGCTTTTGAATACCATTTGTTACTTATATGACTTTTGGTTTGATATTGATATTAGATGCTAGATATTATTACAACTTGATATTCCCCAGACATGTACATTGTATGTTGTATGACTTACCATACTCATACGATAATGGTAGAATTCGATCTTGTTATCGCATCCAGCTAACTGGAAATCTTCATGCAAATAAACCCCAGATTAGACTACTGGGTGTACTTGCTGGTCAGGTTATTTATAGATCCACCCTGAATGTGTGTCTAGCATTGCTATGTACATTAATGACATTCTTATCAGTACAAGCAGATTGCTTTATTGTGTTGGTTAATCTTTAGAACTGTCATTCGAATTGCATTTTTCTGTCTTTCTATATTTATTTGTAGACTTTACTATACATTGTAGAGCTCTCTATACATGTATGTAAATAGTTTTTTTCTCTGTAGTATGCTTAGATATTTGTGGTGTGAATATAGGTACAGCGTTTTTTCAATGTAATTTTCATGCATTGACATACACTATTGTTATGGCTTTCATACTGTTTATTATTGTGGGTGGCCTTGGGATTTAGAGGACGCATCAGGGGAACAACAACAAATTTAATTTTAACTATTTAAGTTGTTACGGAAAAAAACTTTTTTGTCATATTGATTTAAATTATATCCCCTTCCCCTCAACTGGTGGTGATTTCAACTGGCATGGGGAGAGGGAGTAAATGTTAGTTTTTATCATTTGGATAAAAGAAAATTATAAAAAAGAATTAACAAAAATGTTTTATATTGTTTGTCATTGGTGATGGTGTAGGGTGCACCGTTAACTTGGTCCAGATTACAAACTGGTACAGAACTAACGACACACTGAAAACAAAGCACATGTAAGAGTAAACATATAAAAATCATAGATATATAAAAAAAAAATAGTTTAAATTAAATTGGCATAAATTGAACACAGCTAAATTATTACCATGTACATATACATGTAGGTGTAATACATCAAACCCTGCATTTAAGAAAATGTTCATGGCTAAATAAATGCTGTGGAGAAATAGTGTCCACAGCATTTTCCACAGCAATTTTAGCATAAAGTATACTTTATTTTTTTATAATTTAGGACAAAAATACACCTTGAAAAAAAAAGTAGTCCTCTGCACAAAAAGTGCTGAAGAGAATGAAAAAATCCACAGCATAGCTGATTGCCGTGGGCAATTTCAGGTGTTGGATGAATGTATATTGAAGATGCTTTATTTTTCTTTGAAGATTAATTTATCAAAAGGTCATGAAATAATATTTTGTGTTACATAACATGAATTATATAATTTTTATTTTAAGTAATTTACATTTGATTAAAAACTTGTGGCTTATTAATGTGAATATTGTGAGACACTTTACCGACAGTGTATATCATTGTATGTGCAGTGTGATACTTGATAGAGATATCAAACGCTGGTTGGAGATACATGTAGGTGTACATCTTGTAGCAACGTGATGAGTGCTGACAGCTTCTGTTTCACAGCAGATCTTGTAAAACACTGGCTATGCCTGCTTTCCCAGGTCATGGCTGGTCAGATAAGACATTTAGTCAAGTGATACGCAATCACATGGGAATATATCCAAACAGATGGACGTTTTATTTGAGTTTTACACAGTAATGGTATAACTATATACTGAACAGCAAAAGAAACACAAATTTAATTTGCAATGTTTGATTGAATAAAAGTTAACAATATTTTAACGTTGGCTGTTTTGCTTACTAGAAGCATGTGCAGAGAATTGTAAAGCATGCACAGTGACAGCATAAGTTTTATGAATGTTTTGCCTAATCTGATTAAACTGGATTTGAACAAACATTTGTTTCTTTTGCTGTCAGTATATATATATATATATGAATGAAGATAGAGTAGGAAATATATATATTTTTTTTTCTTCTCTTTTTGTCAATCAATTTGTGCTGAAAATTAAAAAAAATTGTTCTTGTCACACAATTTAATATGCACAGTTAAATTAAAATATGTACAACTTAGGTTTTACAATATATACTTTTTATTATTTCATTTATTCCAATTTCTGCAATATACCTAAGTGTTTATTTTCACCATGTACATGTATGTAAGTTAAAAGGGGCACTGATAATCATGTTAAGATATTTAATGATAGTAAAAATCATGGACATTTTAGTCATGTATACTAAATTTGTTGTAACCTATACATGTAGGTTATCATTTTTTAAATTTTGTGGTAACATTTGAATTAAATGGATTACTATTTATTATGCTTAATTTATTATGGGTATTATATTTGCTTCATAGATTAAGCATGGTCACATGGCAATACATTCACTGGTTTTATGTAAACGAATTTCAGGTTTATACATGGACATGTGTACATGTTATGTTATTGTAAGCATACAGTTTATGTTAAAGAGTGCTAGTTGATAAAGATCCAATTACTTAATGAGACTGCCCAACATTTTCAAATGGTTCCACAGTCACCACTGACAGCTGATTTGCCCATTTTAATATTGCAGACATTGTGTCACTAAGTAAGTAGAACACAAAACCTCCATATTAACTGGTCTGTTGGATATCGTATTGTAAATGTAATTATAAGGTTGACTTGCTTGATACCTCGCTAGTTAGGTATTGAATTGCAGCACTTAGACCATGAGCACAAACCACTAACACATGGACAGTTGAGAATGTACTCTATGTAATTGCACCAGGACATTATGGAAAAGTCATTAGAAGTTTAACATTACAGAACAGTTTAGTTTAATGCATGTAGAAGTAGAAATACTCGTTTTTTATAGTCTTTAATTAAATGACTTAACTCTACAACAATGATATCACATGATTCATCTGCTGAACTGGCTATTACAAAAAAGGTGAGGATTTGTTTTTCTTATTTGACAGTCAAGTGATTCTGTATAATGAGGGCAAGAAACGTTACATCTACAGGGCACAATATTTCACGCGAACCGCTGTTCTGTTCACATATCGGTTACACAAAATTAAAAAATTTATGCAAACTGCAAATAGGTTACGCAGTGACCTGTAGACGTTCAGAAATTAAAACTTGCAAACTTCATGATTACATGAAGTTTATTCACGCAAACTTACAAGTATTCCGACAAATGTTTTAGACTGATTTTTAGATACTTGATGCGCAGTTAACCAGTAGACAACGTTATATTGCAACAGTTGTAACTTGCGACAAGTCTAAACTAAAAATGCTGAGTCGAGGCAAAAGGTTTAATGAAATGTCCATGGATGCTAGGGACGGCTAAATTATCTGCTGCTATTTCATCTTTAGGAATATAATTATGCTGACATAATATTGGATTACCTATAATTGTACAAATGCTGAAAACATTTTTAACGTAAACAGGTCTTACAAAAGTTTTAAAATACCCACATCGCAGAAAGAGCTTTAAAAAACAAACATTTGGAACACCACTGTAGATAAAGTGAAAGTAGCTTGGACAGCGCGAAACGAAAAAAGGAATCTGGAAGTGTTCATTAAAAAAAAAACCACTTAGCAAACATTATTAAAAAAACTTATAAATTGTTTTCTTTTGTATTTTGTTTTAACTTTTAACTAAAAATTATGCATTTAAAACATAATTTCAAACGTCACTTTTGAGATAACTGAACAACCATTTACAATTTGGCTTTCAATGCATTGGCCTTATTGATGTAAACAATGAATCATGGAAAAGACGAAAAAAATTATGTTAATAAATTTAAATGAAAAAACTATGACACAATGACTTATCTATAACTTTTAAAATGAAAGAGTGCATTTCAAGGTCTGAACACTGGTGTTCATATTTTATTTGAGCTCGTATCAGCTCCTATCATAACTAACAGATATTGCACTGTAAGGGCCTTCATATACATACATGTACATTAATGCTTTATTAAAATCATGCTTCCAATAGTGCATTCTTGCAAAAGAGTGGCGGCAGCAGGTTTAGAATAACTATATGATTGACGTCCAATAGCCGATGATAAGATAAAAATCAATGTGCTCTTAAAGCGTCGTTAAATAAAACAAATTATACTTTACATTTATATCTTTATATTTAAACCTATCTTTATATTTGTAGTTTTGTTTTAATTATATTGGCTTCAACTTGCATTAAAACTACATTTGTCCATTGTCATTTTGTAGCAATACTTACATGTACTATATATACACATATTTAAACTATTGGTCCAGTGTATTCTTTAATTTCTTATACATATATGGAATAAATCCTCAGTGTCTGTTTGCTATTCATTTAACTGTATTATCAGTACATCTATACATGGTCTGGTTACGTTTGACACATTGAAGCAGCTGACTAGTAGATGACACACTGGTGTATTATTGATGACGGCATTACTCAGTGTCGAACCCCGACCAATGATAAAACACTGTACTAAAGATAGGATGAGATTGTTTTGTTTGGGTGTCAGTTCAAGGACTTATAACAGGCAGTAAACCAGAATGATGAGCGGTGATTTATTCATGCGTAGTACGGGCAGACAGCTCTTTATGAATATTAATGTAGCGTTGTGGTTTCAGTGTACATGTATGATATGTACAGTGGGTAGTGAATATTAAACAAAACATGTGCATCTTTAGGCTGGCATGAATACAACCCCTCAATCAGCAATGCTGTGGAGATTGCCACAGTTTTTCTTTCTCTGTGGCACTTTTTTTGCCGTGGAAAAAATTAGTTTTTCAAGGTGTATTTTTTGTTATTATTAAAAAATAAAGTATACTTCATGCTAAAATTGCCATGGAAAAAGCTGTGGGCACTATTTTTCCACAGGATTTATTTTGCCATGGACATTTTCTTAATTGCAGAGTTTATGAATATAAGTGTTTTCTTATAATGCAAAGCTGGTAATAGGCCCAGGCCAGATGGGAAATGTAGACTCCCATTTCAAACTACTCATCAAGTATTTTTGTAATCAGTACTAAATACTAGGGGGTATTCTACCATTGCAAAGATAAATATATTATGCAGTATTCTTATTTTCTTGAAATTGCTATCACAGTGTCATATCAAAATTGTTAATAAATTTGTCTGCATTTCAAGGTCTGAACACTGGTGTTCATATTTTAATTGAACTAGTATCAGCTCATATCATATATATGTACATTAATGCTTTATTAAAATCATGCTTCCAATAGTGCATTCTTGCGAGCACAATGACAAAACCAAGCAAATAATAAACATTTCTTAAAAACATTGCATGGAAAATGTGACACAAAAATGAATTAATGGATGCGATACCACTTATTTAATGGCTGAACAGCAGGTTCTGCCTATCACTGACATTCCAGAAGTCTGTTTGCCGCTACCCAGCAAGATACAAGTAGATTACCCTGACCATTGGCCTGGGTGTCATGGTGATTTTGACCATCTACATGTATCATCTGTAATCACCAGCTGGCATGTAAGGAGGATAAGGAGCGGGATGTAGCTCAAATGGTCGCTAGCTCAAACAGTATCGTGCCTGCCTGTAAACCAGTCGGTCGTTGGATCAATCCTCAGTGGATCTTTTTGCATTCCTATCAGTTGTCCACAACTGGTTCATCAAAGGCCGTGATATGTGCTGTCCTGTCTGTGGGATGGTGCATATAAAAGACCTCTTGCTTCTTATTGGAAAGAGTAGCCTATGTGGCAGCAAAGGTTTCCTGTAAATAAATATGTCAGAATGACCATATGATTGATCTTCAATAGCCGATGATAAGATAAAAATCAATGTTCTCCTGAGGCATTGTTAAATAAAACAAACTTTACTTCTGTATGAAGGATAAGGGTTTCAGGGTCAACCCCTCTTCTCCCACTGCACAATATTGTGTGGTTTCCAGACAACAGATCATTCATTTGTAGCATTTGGTTGTTATAACCAGACCTGATGGAAACTTAACATGCAAGAAATATTGTATTTAATCAGGTTTAACTGATAAATGTTTATAAATCCTCATCAATAAGAGTAGCCACACTAGTGTAGTGGCAGTGGGTTTTATCTCCTAATAGTAACCTCTGTCCTAGACAGCCGATACAGGAAGCTGAGGTGCATGGACATCAGGCCTGGAAATAATTATTTTAGTTCATCTGGTCTGGTCAAAATGTCCAGGATCAATCAATTTGTGCCGGACATTAAAGGAAATGTTCCTGACATACAGTTTAATATGACTAATTTAAACAAAATACACAATTTAGTTTTTATGGTGTATGCGTTTTATTATTTAATTTTTCACAATTTATTCAACAAACACGAGCTGCATCAAACTGACTTTATATAGAAATTTCATTTTTACTAAAAGTTAAAACATGAGTATTGGACAAAATGACTGACACAATTAACTTTGTTACTTTCAAATCTTCCAAAATGACAAATTTGTACTGGTCAGTGTCCTTAACCAGCCACTTATCTCCAGGCTTGGACATGTATATATATTTTGTAAGCTAGAAAATAAGTATAATCATTCTGAACTTGTAAATTGAGAAACAAAAGTTGCTTGGGTGTAACGGACCATCTACATGTACACATACACATGTACACACTATCAACATGTTTAAAGCAAAGGTATGTCTGTAACAAGGTTATTTTTTGTCCATAAAGATTTCTTTTGTATTGGCCTGACCGGCTGTCTAATACAAGTTGTACAGGGTTTGTGACAGGTTTCTGCATGTACAGATATTTGGTTTCAAGTCAGTCAGTGCACTTTACAGACTCCAGCACACAAGAATTCTTGTGTATTGGCACTACTTTGTTGAAAACTGTTTTAGATATGTATCCAGTTTCTAGACTAGCTTTTGCTGATGAGGCAGGTATAAGTTTAGCAGTCAGATGCTTGTCAGGCTATTTTTGGCGGCAGCTTCACTGTATGTACCTGCGGCATACATTTATACAGTACATACACGTGCAGTCTGTTTCTAGCTGGCACCATGCTGTATGGTATAGTCTACCAGAAATCAGATGCATGTGTTAGATAGCTAGCCGACTCCCCTGTTTGATATTTCAACACAGGCTGTGCCAGCAGACGTCAAAACATGTTGACCAGTGGCCAGTGAAGATAATTAGCTGTAATTGATGGGATCATGTTGATGGATAGGTCTTGTCCAGAACATGGGTGTTATGTAACCAGATGGCATGGTTGCTTCTAATCCAGCTTGTTTTACATGTACCTGCATAATGTGACATTGTTTTTCTTGTATTAGCTTCTGTTTAAAGCTACATCTACAGGGTTCCACCTGGCATCTGAAAAATAGGAGTTATCATGACTCACAGGGTTTAATTTAGGGAGTCAAGCATTCAAAAATGGGAGTCATGCATATTATTTCAATCACATAGTTAACTGAATAATTGTCTTGTTTGTATTACATGCATATATTGTATCCATTATCTACTTTTCTATCATTATAATACATATATGTATATACATGTATATCCATTGCTTTTTCTTTTAGTATTTAATTTTTTTTGTTATTTTGCAAGGTTTGGTAGTCACAAAGTAGTTAATTTTATCTGTTATTGAATCTGACACAGTTTAACTTTTAATGAAAATTAACATTTCTAATTTAAAATTAAATCATTGTAGCTTGTGTATATTGCATAAATTGAGCTAAATTAAATAACATATATTTACAATATATAAAACCTATGTGTAAATTAACAGAACATTTTCTTTAACATCTGGTATAAATCTTCTCTTTTTCTTCTTCTTTTAAATTTTTTTTAATATAGGACAGTTTGATCATCAGAGCACAAAAATAATTATTTCCATCCCTGGACTATGCCAACTTCATCTTCTTTAGATGAGAAATTTGCACAAATTATTATTTTATTCAGGTGACAAATGCAAATGATATTTTTACTGATTGCTGACACATACATGTACATATGAAGAATAAAACACTGAAGTTTCAAAGCTGTGTGACCTGGAGATATGACGTGTTTGTAAGTGACACCAAATATTATTAATAAAGAATGTGACTTTAAATTGGGATTCCCCACGGTCTGATTACTTTAAATACCAAATTTCAAAGCTTTGTGATAATTATTACAACTTTTATGAGGTTTTGAAAGTAATAATCATAAGTGTTATGGAAGTTCATGTAAAAAAAAATGTCAGGAATTGACTAAAATAAAACTTCAAACCTCTGCCAAAACTTAATAATTCATCCTATAAAGTTAACATTTTCAGGATATCAATTTTTAAATGGATATTGTGACATATTTTTTTTTGGCCAATTCTAAGATGGTGTGGTGGAAGCCATTTGTTGATCTGACATGCAATGACCCATATATATGAATGGGATGACCAGTGGATGTAAAATTTGGCCAACATATGTTGACCAGTTGACCAGTCATGTTGCCATGCACGATTGTCATATCTATCCTGTTGTTGTACGTGATTTGCTCAGCTCGTAGGGTGGAACTTTGAAACCACAATGCTCATCCTCACAGGGCTCGTGTTGTGGTCAACTTTCTGAAGCAGCAAAGTATCACAACATTGCCCTTGCCAGGCAAATCTCCAGACATGTCTTTGGGATGTTTGCAACAGAGATCAGAATTACCTCACTTTGCAACATCTTGGCCATGCCTTGCAGGAAGAATGGCATATGATTTCAAGGGAGAATATCTGTAGTGTGATCTCCGGTATGCCCAGAAGATGTCATGCTTGCATCAATGCTCACGGAGCATGGACCAGATATTGACTTTACTAAGACAAATGAATTCTACAGTCATTTGTTTAAATGTTTTCTGAATATATTCAGGGTTCCTTTAAATATTGTTGCCAATATACATATTTACTATAATGCATTAACCTTTAAATATCTTTTTATATTTGTTGGATCTCTTGCATACTGTGACGTAGTGAAATGTTTGCTGCATAACTTGCTGTATTTATTTGGAATGAAGCCTTTCTGTCGACAATAATGTATCCATGTCTTTAAACATGTCTCATTCTCTGGAAATCAAAACCACAAAGTTGGCCTGTTTCCATGTTCGCAAGATGCATTACTGTTGCAGTTGCAATTAAATACTGCACATTTAACCATTCTAAACCTACACAATTATGTGTAGTATGTTCAACTTCAAGTTGAAAATAATAAATGACGACTGAAATTCGCAAGCAAGAAATCATAACGCGTGTATCGTTAATACTGGAAGTCTGTGACTCCTCTCAATGATGACGTATCACCTCGCTTTCATTCATATCTATGCATAATTCTGCAATCCTGTTTTTAACCCAAACCGGGCATTCTAGGAATGCAGTTTTTGATACCAAATGAATCCTTGATGCATTGCATGTCTTTTAGTGTCAGAACTCTTTTAATATTTTAAGCTGCATTGTCATTTGTAATGTTCATAAAGTTACTTTAATGTTTAAAACTAACATAGATTATGTTCTCTAGTATTAACAAATGTTCAGGTTGCTTGATGTTATTTAATGTCAGTCACAAATGACCAGTTACTGTGTGGTAGGAGGGGTTAACCTAGTTCGTCCTAGCATTGGGAAAGAAGCATAGGGTTTTCCCCAAAATCTGTGCCGTGGTCACTTTAGATATGGTGTGCTTACCGGGCCTCTAAGAGATGACAACATTTTTCGTGCAATCAGATCTTAAAGGCATTGTAAGTCGACTTTATAGCAACCATAAAGTCACCATACTATGCCTTTATGATGTCCCGATGACTGTCTAATACATGTACAGGTACATACACAATTTGGCTTGATAACACATTAACAGATGCACAGGTACAGTTTGACTTTATATTAACGCTTACCAGATAAGATTGTCTGATATACAATTTAGCGTGATGTTGTTTAAAGCTGACCAACTTAGATTGATATTTGATGTAACAGATGCACAGGTACATGTACAGTGTAGATTGATGTTGTTTAAAGAGGACACAGATTTCAATTGACTGATGTTAAATTTAACACAGCACAGCCAGTTTGATGTTGTTTAAAGTGGGCTGTTGGTAAACAGAATGGTGAGATAATGAATTGGTAGAATGCGGGCTTGGCATGCTGGGGTATGCAAATCTGTGATGTCAGAGAGTGCTGTTCTATCAATATCTAATGTGGTGGCTTAATTCCTCAAATAGGCCTGTCTTTCGTCACACTGGTATGCGACCATCAAAAGCCACAACTTCCTCTGTTGTCTGTCACTGGTGCAGACTACTGTATGATGCATGGCATTTTCTTGTTCAGTAATCATCAATGCTTTGCATGCACAGTCACCATTTTATGTGTTCAAATTTGTGTTAGAATTACAGGAGTTGACATATGCTTATTAGAAAGCTCAATGTTGGGATAACACAGGAAACTCGACATGTAGGTGGAATATAACAATGACAAGTTCACGCAGTATGCTGTACATATAGGTGGCATATAACAGTGACAAGTTCACATTGTAGACTGTACATGTAGGTGGCATATAACAGTGACAAGTTCACATAGTAGGTTGTACATGTAGGTGGCATATAACACAGTGACAAGTTCACATAATAGGTTGTACATATAGGTGGCATATAACAGTGAACAAGTTCACACAGTAGGTTGTACATGTAGGTGGCATATAACTGGACAAGTTCACTCAGTAAGCTATACATGTAGGTGGCATATAATGACAAGTTCACACAGTAGGCTGTACATGTAGGTGACATAACAGTGACAAGTTCACACAGTAGGCTGTACATGTAGGTGACAACAGTGACAAGTTCACATAGTAGGCTGTACATGTAGGTGACAACAGTGACAAGTTCACACAGTAGGCTGTACATGTAGGTGACGACAGTGACAAGTTCACATAGTAGGCTGTACATGTACCTGTAGATGACATATAACAGTGATATGTTTACTCAGTATGCATACCTGTACAATGTATATATATATATGTATATGTAGGTGGTAACAATAACAGGAGTGCTGTATTTAAATTCCTACACACCTATTTAAAATGTTTAATGTTTTATCTTAGTCATGTTAGTGCGTGGTTGTAGTGCAACGGAATGTGACAGGAGATAATTTTATCTGTTATGACTTACTACCTTTATGTGCATCATGATGTCATAAGAAATGAATGTGTAATTCTCTTGCTCTTTTTCTGGTTTATATATAATGCATGTTATTCTTTAAGGCATCCTACATGTAAATTAGGTGAGCCTCAGTGATCCAGTGGTAAAACGTCGAACTTTCAAGCTGATGACAATGGTTCAAAACCTGCTGGAGACTGGTTCACACTTGACTATGTAAAAAAGTTAACAAATATTTGACATCCAATAGCCGATGATTAGTAAATATTTGTGCTCTAGTGTTTTAATTATTAAAAATACAACATAAAAAAAAAAAAAAAAAAAAAAGCCTACCTGGTATTTGTATGTAAATGATAGAAGTACAAATACATGTACTTACAACATTTTATGAAACCAACTATAAAATCCACCTTATATAACAACAATAAAGAGCAATAGTGGTGTCTCATGCATAGTATTTAAATTTCTACATACCTATTTAAAATGTTTAATGTTTTATCTCACTGTATATTTGATTCAGTGTACATATACATGTAGACCTGTATGATTTAACTTAAATGCACACTTTTGGTGAGATGAAAGTTCTTTTATTGTGGTGTTAATTAATAGTCATGATTTTTATTAACAATGTAATTAGTATGATTAACGAATTTAATTACTCTGTTTTGGCCATCTCCACACATATTAGGTTGATCATTATAAATAAAAAAAATACCAGCTGGTGTAGTATATTTGAAAGCCTGTTCGAATATCTAGGTCACCTGCTTTCAGGTGTGTGTGGATTTGTTCCTTGTCTATGTAGAACTTTCTGGTTTGGCCTCACACACAACAGTGTGATGGGTGTGGACAAATACTGAGCTCTTCCAGGTGACCAGCCTATTCACAGGTAGCATGTACAGGTAGTCGGTTCAAGATAGATATACAGCTGTTCACATGTGCATGTATATGTCTGGTTTCCATTCCAACTAGTTGTCCACAACTGGTCTGTGGGACGGTGCATATAAAAGACCTCTTGCTGCTGTTGGAAAGAGTAGCCTATCTGGCTGGAGCGGATTTCCTCCAAATTAATGTCAGAATAATCATATCATGACATCCAATAGCCGATGATTTGATAAAAATCAATGTGCTCTAGAGGTATCGTTAAATTAGAAACTTTACTTTCTATATTTCTGGTAACCTGTGTTTTGATTGGCTTTAAGTTGGCACAAATTAACAATTAAAGTACTACATGTAGAGGCGCTGATTTTCCATTTCAGCTTTTCCCCTTTTCCGATTCAGAATTTAACAAATTCCGTTCATTTTGTGTTCCATTGAATATTTTTCCATTAAACACACACACACGAATATATAAAAAAAAAACATTGAAACTTGTAATACGTAATTATATCAGAGTTCGGTAATACTAGTTTTTTGGGCGAAAATCTCCGATAGTTAGAATGGATCACATCATACTGACTTTAATTGTATCATTTATTTACCAAACGTGAAAACCAATTTTCTTCATTTTAAATTATGATGAATATGATAAATAAATTGATCCAAAATATGTAATAAATCTTTAACATGCGAAAAAAAGTGAAAAAAACAACAACATCCGGTTAAATCGACGGAGTATACCAAGCAAACGTCTGTGTGCCAAATTAATTTGACGTAACGCATAGAGATATCAGTATAGTCAAGTTACTGAAGTGTCTACTATTTTTTGTTTTCAAATTGACGCTGGAAAATCCATTTAATTGATAAACTGCACTATTTGGATACGAGTAATAATGTTTACTGAGAAAAGCAGGAATTCCATTTCAGATAGGTTTTTCTGCGATTCCGTCCGCATTTCCGTTATCGTGGAAAATCAGTGGTTATATACATAGTATAAATAGCTAGACTTATTTAATTTGTTTTTGTTTTGTTAAAAATCACTACTAGAGCATGTTGATTTATTATCATTGGTTATTGGATGTGAAACACTTGTTAATTTTGATACATGGTCAAGTGTCAGCCAGACTCCAAATGGTTTTGAATCATTATCTTCAGCATCAAAGTCTGATGTCTTAACTGCTGAAGTTCTCAAAAATATTTATTCAGATTTCACATATTGTTTATGTTTAAATTTATAAACTAAATTCAGACCTTAATTTCAATAATTTATTTATTTCAGGAAAATTAAATGCCTTCAGAAATGAAAACCAACATGTAGCAGTAAAGATTAGGCAAAAACTGGGGAAAAAAGATTTTTTTTAAATTTGAAATATTTTCCACACCTACCCTAATTTGAGAGGGGTTAAGTTAGGGAACCAAATAATTTTTACTGCTATTCATAATTATGTACTGGTATGTGCATATAGCATACAGAGAGTGGCTGCATTAATCTTAAGTGAATACATATGGTACAACTGATTTTAGTTGATAATAGCTGGTGTAGTCTGTTGACAATAGAGCTATTGATTGAGTTAGCAATGAAGTGCACAACAGTTGTTGGGAAAGCATTTGCACAATAGATTACTCAATATAACTGCGGAAATAGAAACAGTCTTGTCCTAGTTACGTCAAGCTGTAGCATTGTTTACTTATTGGCACCTTTGTATTTAATGTTGAAGTGCTTACATTGTATAGATATAAGTAGTTGAATAATTTAAAATCAAAATAAACATAATTTATTCACTTTCTTATATACACTGTACATTGATCAATAAAATTAATTTGAATTATTCAGTTGGTAGATTATTTGCCAAAGATGCTTTGGTTGTAGGATCAAAGCCAGGACTCATTCTCAAATAGTTGTTTTTTCCTTCCCAGCCAGTGCCCCCAACTGGACTAGTATATCAGTTTAATAAGTAATTTAAAATAAGTAGTGCTGTTAAACAAAAAATAAACATTTTATTTGGATTATGTCATATTTCAATTTATTTACACTGATTATGAGTAATATTATTTTTCATATTCTCACTGTAAACATGTCAAAAAGTCTGTACCATCATTTCATTGGTTACTTAACTCTGGCAGTTATGACCAGTGAGCTTACTTGTTCTAAATATAACTTTGAAATATTTTGTAAAAGTGATGATAATGGTGCTACAGATACCTGTAGGTAAACGTTAATATACGTGTAGCATCATGTATAATGTTACAATCATAAATGCTTCTAAGATGTCATTCACTAAGAACATTTAAAGAGTGACGCCATTAAAATTGTTTAGGTATTAAATAGAATATCAAACTGATAATGAGTTTAATATCTTTTTATACATGTATATGACAAAAATGGATGCACATTTTTTGATTGGAAAAAAAATGCCAGTAAGGACTGCTGTAGAAGTCGAGTTCTGTATGATTTTAGTAAATGTTGGTAACACTTAAAAACTGAAGAGTGAATGTGACTTATAAATATTTACAATTTTAGTGACCATGTTTCATGTTTCTTTTGCAGACATTCACAGCATGGTGCAATTCACATTTGAGGAAAGCTGGAACATCAATAGATAGTATAGAGGAGGACTTTCGACATGGTTTAAAACTTATGTTGTTATTGGAAGTAATATCTGGGGAGCAGTTACCTAAACCAGACAGAGGCAAAATGAGGTTCCATAAGATAGCCAATGTGAACAAAGCCCTTGATTTCATTGCTAGCAAAGGTGTCAAATTGGTTTCAATAGGAGCTGAAGGTAAGCAGTTGAATTGAGTAGAATTTTAGTTTCTATAAGCACTGCAGTTATGTATCAGACAGATGTAAATGTTTATTTTTTACAGATTTGCTATCCATTTTATTGCTGTGATCTTCTGCAGTGAAATAATCATGATGGCACTTTAAATTAAGTGACAGCATTGAAAATTGGTTTAATGACTACACACCCTTCTCCACCCCAGTGCAAGAAATAAATGGTATATTGGGGGTTTAAGTGACAGCATTCCTCATGTATAACATGTGGGTGTCATCCATAATGTTATGAGCTTACTTTGGACAGCTTTTTCAGAATCTCTTCCTCGCCAACTCAAAGAGTACAAACATTGTGAATGTTAGTTATTCCTTCTTTTCTTCCTCTTCCTTCACCTCCAGCTGGCAGTCTGTACATTCATGGACATTAACAAACTTGAACCTCTTCAGCAAACTAGATTATGTAAAAAAAAGAAGAAAAAAAAAGATATTTAAATGGAAAATCTTTAAGACTGTGAATGACCTGAGTTCAGACTAAACTGTTTCTAGACAACACTTGCTGCGTGACGTGTGCTGTTTGTTCAGTAGGATGGAAGAATGCTGTATTTAGTTAAAAACTAATTCTTTATCATTTAAACAAGAGCTAGACGAATGTCAGCACATTAGCCTTGTACATGTGTGTGTTTGTCACTGGTAAATATATACAGGCTGATGCTCTTGCTAGATTCAGCACTGTTACAGCGTTGTCTTCGAGTTGCTTACCCATTGTCTAATCTTCATTAATGGAGGTATGAAAATGGTGTATTTATGGAAATATGCCCAGAGCCACTGAGTGCAAACACTTGTTTGTACCTTTTTACGTCTCATTTCCTTGATGTGGTTATTGTTTGTTAATGGGTAAATGCTACCTTGAATGTGGTAATTCATTGCTATTTCATAATAGGATCATGGAACTACTAAAGCATAGTAACAATGTAGAGACTAGGTGACAGAGGGAAAGGAATTAATGACACTGTTTTCATGAAAACAAGAACCAAAATTTCTCACTGCTTTGTTTTACTTCACCAACTTTCTCTATCTACTCCCAGCTTTTATCTTTTACCTGTAGTATTTTGCATTTCCCAACTTTATTTTACTTGCCAGTTTATCAGTCCTATAGTTTCTCTTCACTTCTTCAGACTTTTGTCTGACTTCTGCTTTATTTAACTCCTTCCGACTTTCTGTCTTTTTACAACTTCATCAGACTTTCTTACAGTTTCTCTGACTTTTCACTTGAATTTAATTGTCCCAAATTTCTCTGACTTTCCGTAAGTTCTGTTTCCTACTTTTTCTTACTTTATTCTTTGTGAGACCTCTCCTTACGTCATTAGACTTCCCCAAAGTTTTATTTTGTCCATCTCTTGGCTTTCTTTGACTTTTCCCAGCTTTCTCTGCTGAGGGTAATTAAAAGGGGAAGCTTAGTATTTTAGAAGGAAAAAAATGTGTACATATAGAAGCACTAATCTAATAATGAGGAACATTGTAGCTCTGATGATGTTAACGAGAAGAAGAAGTGCAGTATTTCACAGCACAGTGCTTGAAGAGACTTACAGTCTATTGTGTGGTCCGGGCGGGCTCCAGATGATTACTTTCACCTTCTTGCTAGCCGTGTGCTCCCTGACCCTGTTAAAGCTTACAGGTTACTAGAAGCTTAACCGGAAAAGATGGCACATGCATATAACAATGAACAGAGGCTGAACATTTCGTTCTGTTCTGTCATGTGTTTGTCACAGATTCTAATAGCTTCGGTATTGTAGAGTATGTTCATACATACATGTGTGGTACATACATGTAACTGTATACATCCACAACATGGGTTTATTCTAAAATAATATTAATGTCACATTCATGTATTATAATTTATAGCAGTCAGTTTTCTCAACAAGAATTTATGTCTTTTGGACAGCGGTTACTCAGATTGATTGTAAAGATACTAAACCAGCTCATGGTACATATTACGTAACATAATTATACTTATAGTATATTAAACGAGATTCCATGTTACTCACAGGTGTTGTGACCCACTGGGTCATATTACTTTGATATGAACCCAGATATTTTGTGCCTTTGTGTAATAATACATATCTTTCTAATCTGGCACCCTGTACAATCTAGCCTACCTTGTTTCATACAGATTTGATTGTTGCTGTATTCGAGTTGATGTTCTTTATTCCTTTCATTTGTTATTTGTTGGAAAACTCAGTAATATCACTGGATCATGAAGTTTAATTTAGACTTAATTACAAATTATATAAAATAATCCATGAAAAACAGTCTACATGTACTTTCAAGTATTTTACATTTAAATTGGTGATTACTGACATTTTTCTCTTGTATAAAACATACAGATTTTCTGACCTCACCACCTCACAAATTTATATGCTTAAAAAGCAGGGGTCAAATTTCACTACGGCATTGAGGCATTTGCCGTGCCGGCCTGTCTCTTTGCCGCAGTGCCCCATTCTATTTCACTTCTAATGAAGGCAAATATTGCTGTGCCATTTTTTCTCACTTGCTCTATAGGAAACTCACATTTGCTGTGGTGCCACTGAGGTCTAAAAATTGCCTTGGTGCCCTAATAATCGCTGAGCCTCACAAACACCAACAGTCCGACCCCTGCTTAAAAAGTACATATAGTGTTGGATTGCAATCTAAATTTTACTGATTAATATAAATTTGTATGCTAACCTTGACACCCCTCCCTCTGCGTATACTGAATAAGAAAATGTTGATAATTTGAACAAATCTTAATTTCATTTCTGTTAGATTCAGTATTTGGTTCTAATAAAAACTGTGCTCTGACTTGACACCAACAGGGTATAAAATAGGAAAAAATAAAGATTATGGTTGGATATTCTTTACAAATCTTAAAGTGTGTTCAATTTCTGTTACACAAAAATAAAGAACAATAATGTTCACTATATACATAATTTTTGTTTAGCTTAGCAATACCAAGACGCAGCTCTGTGTCTAAAATTAACCCAGATATGCTTTGTTTAGCTAACGTGGTATGAAAGATATTTGCCAAATGTTTATTAGTTGTTTGGCAAGTTAACTAAGCACAGATTGATCTCTGTATAGCTTTATCATTAATCCTGAAGCCATCATCTTGCACACTTCACATATATAACTTACTATGCGTACATGTAAATGTGAACATAGTGAGCACAATGAGAGAGGCAAATTTGAAATTTTGTTTGCATACATATATTTAAATGACACTCCCTTCAATTAGTATTATCAGATTTATAGACTTTAAGCATCTGCTGTTCTACATTTACCCAGAAAGTTGTGACATAATTCCATATTTGAAGAGTTTCATCACAAAATGTGATAGCTCCATTTTTAACATTTTGAGAAAAATGGCATTTTTTGTGTACAGAAATGTGACATTTGTGCATAGGAACGAAAGCATATTTTCAAACAATTGTAAACATTTACAATGTGAACTTGGAGAACCAATGCAAGCCTTTCCTTTGTTGGAGAGTTTTTCAGTTTTTTTTCAATTTGGCTCTTATCACATTTTGTGATGATGAAACTCTTCAATTGTTGATACATGTATATGTATGAAATATAACTAAATTTCTTTTCATGAAATGTTCACAAAATAATAGTACTAATTGTAGAGGAAAGAATTGGCTTCATGTCCATAGACTATACAATAAGTCCAACTCTTGATGCCACAGAGAACTGTGTGTTACAAGTACACACACCTTTACCATATCATCAAGCTATAAAAATGTTAGCTTGTCTTGGCAATCTGCCAGCTGATTGCATTAAGGATGTACACCTGGAAGAATTTACACCATATATACTTGATATACAGTGGCACCTATCAAGTATTATGCTTAGCAGTACTTTAGATATATCCTCACTGTTTGCCACATTCACTTTATTACTTAGCACTAGTACATTACATGTAGTTCTACATGTATGTAGGTAGTGTCTAGATGACTAGCTGAGGTGCTCTAGAAATTGTACAGATGCTATCATGGCCTAGGTGCACAGCACACAATTTCATGTTCCATTGAAGAGACAGGACAAGTGTACTTTATGAACTTCTTGACATAAATGATAGTGCAAACACCACAGCAATAATCAAAATATATCAATTTGAACAACTTCTTTGAAACTCTATGACTGTGTTCTGGAAACTGCATTGATATTGAAGTTCTTTGTAATAGTTCATCACAATCTACAGAAATTAATAATAGAAATGGGAATATTTGTTTATCCCCGCATATCAAGAAGTACATGAGTCTGTAGGTACAAAAATACACATAAAAGCAGTCCAATTTATTTGTTTCCTATTTCATTGACCCACTTGCAATGAGGTTGACTACAGGGGGAAAATGTTTTTTGCATTACAAGAATACAAAACAAGACATTTATTTTCAGTGGAAAGTATTATGTTTAACCTGCAACAGATAATTTCAGTTAACACATTCTTACATTCATTTATTTTCTGTTTTATCATCTTGGAGCAAAAAATCTTCACTTTTATTCTGTGATGGCCCATGTATAAAATTAAAAGAGACAAAACCTTTATTGTTTGTTTCTGTTTTTTGTTTCTTCTTTCTTAATCAGTGGGAATTTCTTTTCAACTAAATGAGAAATGAGAAAGGAAAATTAATTTAGACCACAGTGGTCTCCCCAGTATTCAGGAAAGGGATGGAGGAAATTGGCAGAGCTGGTTCCACTTACAGGAAGGGATGGTAGGCTACCTAAGATGTGCAGTGTACAAGTACTTCAAAAATTACTTTGTATATTTATTTTTCTGAAAATGTCCCCAATGGATAGCAGACATATTCAAAATAAGTCTTAAAAGATGGCAGGCCAGCCATCACTTATGACATGTAGTGAGGTCTGTGGACCATGCTAATACCAAATTACAAATAATGCATGTGGTTTAAAATGCTTTGTCTATTTAACAATTTAGTATGTAATGAAATATAGTTAATCTTTATTATCTAAAACTTCCTTGTCTTGAATATCTGGAATATTTTAAGTTTAAAAAGGGGGTCTCTGTCTTAAAACCACACAGTTAAAATGTTCCCAACGTGGAATATTTTAACAACTAGATCTAGTCTCCGCATCAGTACGTAACACTGTGACTTATAGCCAGTAACTTCAACTAGCAGCATCTCATATGTCTTTCTGTGTATAATTCAGCAAAGGGCAAATCACTGACCTTTATTGTAGCTTGCACATGTCTAATTTTACATACATGTAACCCATTTTTTGTTTGCATTTTGTGAATATGTTATGCTAAATAAAATGGGTGACCTACATTTTTATTTGCATAACCCATTTATGGTTTATTAAATTATTTAATTATGAAAGAGCTGCTTTACCAGTGTTTTTGTTTTTTAAATGTTGAGGATACCATGTACATGTTTTAAGATTTGGAGCAGGATGTAGCTCAAGAGATAGTGTGTCTGTGAAGTGATCGGTCATCAGATCGATCCTTCTCAATATACCCATTTGTAGTTTGGTATATTTTCTATTCCAACCAGTGGTGCACAACTAGTTCATCAAAGGCCATGATATGTGCTGTCTTGTCGGTGGAAAAATGCGTATAAAAGACCCCTTGCTGCTTATTGGAAAGTGTAGCTTATGTGGTAGCAGTGGGTTTTATCTAAAGAAATAAGTCAGAATGACCATATGTTTGACGTCCAATAGCCGATAAGATAAAAATCAATGTGCTCTAGAGGCATCGTTAAATAACACAAACTTTACTTTTTGTATTAAAATTCATTGGTACCATCTTCAGATTATACTTAAGGATCAAAATATATTTCTGTGTTTATACATGTATGTGAAAAAATTCTAGAAACTAAAGCAGACGATTACCTATTCAAATGATCACCCATTCAGTTTATATAGGAAACATTTTATTGTACACTCATTACACCAGTACCTTCAGTTTGTTAGTCCTTACGACAAATACAGTAGTCATTTGACGGTCAAGTGAGTGTTTGTCAAACGGTGATGTGGAGCTGCTCAAGTACATAATCATGATTAATGTATTAACACTTATCTTTAGGCCAAAGAAAAAATGTTTGATAATTCACCCAAACTCAGTTACATCAGTACTTACCCATAAAAGTTTATTGAATGTCAGATTGTTTTCACTTTTTAACCTAAGATCTCTTTATGTTATAGTAGTCACAAGGGCCTTAAAAGTTAAATTCTGCGTGAACATGAATTATTTGCTTGGGATCAGGTAAATAGCAGCAAATGTAGGAAAGAGTTGTGTTTTTGAGATATTTGACCGAGATGTTTGAAAATGGACTCGAAATCTCATATCTTTATATTTGACATTGATTTACTGTTGGCTTGTACATATGTAGTTTGTTGAATGAATCAGCTGAGTTTTAAGTACATGTTGGTAGATAGAGTGTCTACATATAATTAGTTGACTCTAGCGGCTGATCTTTGTTCAGATCAGTTTGATTAGGTTTCTCAGGACGACTAGGTCTGCGGTTTGATTAATAAATGAACATAGAAGAGAACTTGTGTGTGGATAATCAACAAGAAAATGTTTCACTTTATTTGTCGTCACGTTTATTCAGCAAATCTTTGCTGTTTGTGGAACATCAGTATCATTAAATACATTTAACTTGTCACTGTCATTTCCTAAGAAATCATATTGTAATTTGTCTTTTCTTAGATTTTATTTACAGTGTTGTATATGTAGCATGGTGTCTAGTTCAGTTGGTAGTGTTTGAGTGAGATGCTTTGATCATAGGATTGAAGCCCTTGGTGAGAATTTCCTGCCGATCAGCAGTTTCCTGACATTTGGGGATTTATTTTGAAACTTATCGATATTATTCCAAATATGTTGAGAAAATAAAGTGGTGGGTGGGTAGATCTGGCAGAATGCTTACAGCATATTACTCATATGTGACATGTAGTTGTATATATCTGACCATGTAATTTCTACAATAAAGTAAACAAGGTATATCTGCTCCCTCACACTGACACTCCTTTTTAGGTCTAGCCTGTCCTCATTAGTGGATTAGGTTTATAGGTGCTTCCTCACCTGGCTTGCCATTGACACCAGTGATTATTTGTTTTGAGGCACTATTTTCACTGCGAGATATTTAATACAATTGAAAAAGCACTTATTTAAAAAAATAATAATAATACCTTCAAGCAATAATTTTATTATTTTTGACATATTGAACATGCATGTACTGTATAATTCTCAATTCTTAGAACATTCGCCTCAAGTGCTTTAGTCAGAGGATCAAACTCTCAGTCGGCCTACTCATTCCCCATCACAGCCGTTAAACCATGACTGGTATATCAAAGGTCATGGAATGTGCTGTCCTGTGTGTGAAAGTATATACATGTATATATATAAATAATCTCTTGTTATTAACAGAAAAATTCAGTGGGTTTCCTCTGATAACTCTGTGTCAAAGTTAACAAATATTTGACATCCAGTAGCTGATGATTGATAAATCCACAGACATTTAACAGTTTTCAGATTAGATTTTAACAGTCATTTAGTGAATTGTTTTTTGAGAAATCTGTTCATTTTATTCTTTATTTCTATACCTTTCTGGCTACATAGTTTGTTAAATACACGTACATGTATTGTAAATGTAAAGAAAAGTTTGAAATGATAATTTTTTTATCTCTGACCATTTCACTTATCTTTACCTTGAACGTTGCCTTCTGTTGACCTTCCTAGTTAGTAAGATTAGAAGCTGTAAATTGTTGATGGATTTTTGTGACTGTCTTCATGATGATTACTGAGTCTCACTTGAAAAGCATCCGCTTGAACTGGGGGGGGGGGGGGATGAGTTGCTTAATTATCTTCCTATCTTATTGATGTGTTCACGCTAATTGTGCACAACAAGACAAACAAGCTTTGGGCATGTGACAGAGTGTTAGGGAATCAGTGTTGGGCATCATATCTGGTCCATGTGAACCCATTGTGTTGTGTTTGGAATCAATAGGAATTAGAAGCCATTCACACTGAGAAAATAGCCACCATTTGTATTAAGACATAAGCTACAATTTATAATGTTAATCTTTTTATTGCTGTCCAGCTAAACCTTTATATTGCTCTAGATATAAAAAATATCTCAGGTTTTTTATTTTGAGGCCACAATTTAAAAAATATATTATGAATCTGGTGATCAATGAAAATAACATTTTGGTCATTTTTAATTTCCTACTGATCATGGTTAGGACCAATGCTAATTTCAAGATATAATTAATATTATACATTATATATATGATATATATATACAGGATTTAAGTTGTCGTTTGCCAATTCACCAAATATGAATTAAAATGGAATTTGGCGAATGCACTGGATTATGAAATTGTGAAACAGCTAATAAAAAAATTCTGTGTCACTTTCGATCTGCCACAGTTCTGACTCTCTACATGTACTTCCTTGTTACTTGTTTAATTCCCACCTTTAATTTGCCAGCGAAGCATCTAACTACTACTTGCTGTGTTAGTGCATTTTTATGTGCACATACACATTTCATTCAGACAACATCGGAAGAGTTTGAACTCGGTAGCTTTATTGTCAGTCGAAATAACTCTGCCTTTGTCATTACTTATGATTCATTCGTTACCTCTGATGATTTCATCTCTGGCAATAACATCGCTTCGGGCTAACTAAAACTGAAAGCTAGCTTTAGAATTACTGGCCAAATTGCTGGATGTATATATAGATGTAGTATTTGGAATTTACATATTTTATCAAAATTTTAATTTTATTTATGAAGTATTCTCTAAGCCAGTCACACAGATGGAATCACTGTAGATTATTTTTTGCAAGTCAAAATAAGTTAAAACATTCTTTCTTTTTTCTGTCCTACAACTTTGCAATCTTGCTTCAGAAATACATAACCTAAAAAAAAGGTGACCTAACAGAACAATATACAGTGTAAATGTACCTGCAGTCAGTTCTAACATGACGCACAACAAACTAGTCTTACTAGAATCCACTAACAGTTTGGTCCTGAATGTAAGACAGAGTCCCACATAGCTTGCCTGTGAATCATCCACAGAGGTATATAATTATTTAATTATACCAGATCTGACCTGGTGAAACATCTACCTTTTAATAGTGTCATGCATATGTGTATATGTGTAATTGAGGATTCTGAAAGTAAATCTGTGAAAGTGTTAACTGATGCAGAGTAAAGAAAGTATTATTTTGATTGATGGTCCCATCATAGCGACCAGAAAACAAAGCAGTTTTACCGGTTGTGTGTGAATGATATTGCCAAGGTGATGGCATACTGGCAGTTAGATCATTTATTGACTGACCAGGACCACCAGGTGGTCAGTAATAACTTGGTTTATTATTTACAGTATCTCTTATGGTGCACCTTACTTGGGCAAGGCAAGTTAGGTTCCCCTTAAGACCAAAAAAAATATACCTGTGTTTCTGGTAACCTGAGCGATCCCACTTAAAAAACTGACAACCCTAAACTTGTTTTCCATAAAAATTGAAATTCGTAATTTCTGGATGTTTATTCTGTACTTTTGGGTTTTTTCGCTTGCTTTTCCGAGATTGTGATACATGTAACTGTAACTAGATATTATTCCTGCAAAAAACTGAAATAACACCAGAACTGCATTTGATCATTCAAAATTCTTTTAGACTGCCTTTTTAATAAATGTATGATAAACTCTAAACATGACCATATGTGAAAAGTAAAGCATTATTTACTCTACTTCACACATAATATTATGTTCATGAATATTTAAAAAAATAAAAATCCACCGACCTACAGACCCTATTTTTTTTTTTTTTTTTAGCATATAATAGGAAACACAGGTAATGGTTTTTTTTGCCTAATTATTATTTTTTATTCAAGTTACGGAACATTACAGTAGCTGTATCTTCAAATGGGAAATCACACTATTAATAGAAATTCTGTAATTCACCAATAATGATTACATGAGGACAGTATTGGTGTAATTAGTGAGTAAATACTGTAAAATGTGGCAACGTTTATTTCTCTGTGTTCAAACATTGGCAGATTTTCTCTGTGAGGTGGAGGACACACTATTTTTTATTTATTGTTACAGCTTTCTTTTGAAATTTTATGCCCCTAACAATTGCACCTGCAACACTGCTGATTTGATTAGGGTAAATTTGATTTATACTAAATTATAGTGATTTTGAAGTACATGTAATAATAAACAAAATGTTCCCTGAATCTGTATATGTTCTAAGTACACACAGCTAGTGTATTAAATTTTTAAAATTTAAAATAAATGTAAAGGAATGTTTGTTTATGAAGTGTATGATGTCAAAACATTGCTTAATTAAAATTTATATTCAGTATTAACTTACACATGGTCAAAAGAAAAACATTCAGCTGAATTATTTCAAAGATATTTAAAATTTCCGTGAAGTAATTAGTAATGAATTATTTTAAAGATATTTGATATTTCCGTGAGATAATTTGTAGTGAATTATTTTAAAGATATTTGATATTTCTGTGAGGTAATTTTGTTTGTGTTAGATAACCCTAGCACCTGTCGGTCTGTCTGCATCTGGGTTTCTAATTTTCCATGTGACTAAATCTCCCTTTAAAGTTCACACAAAGACAGTTAATATTCATATTTGCAGTTTCGTATCCTAGACTTCTAATACTACCAGTAATAGTAATATATATATTTGTATGTATTAAACAGTGAATTCTATTTAGACTGCATATTTTTTTCATGTATACATATAGATATATCACAAATATGTTTATTGATACATGTGTGTATTTTTATGAAATTTACAAATATCTAAATTAATTAAACCTCTGAATGAATTTTTGGAAAATGGTTTGTTTTAATTTATTATCATATTTAAGAGGTTTTTGTTTATTGACAAATAAACACATGATTTATTTTTTGACATGTATCACAGTATAATTATTATAACATATATGTATGGTGTGTAATGCAGGTCAGGGTCACACAGAAGCAGTAAAAGTGAGGATGTATTCAACAGGAAATGTAAGGAATATGAAAAATGCATGTTGTTAAAGATGCACTATCACAGTTACAAGTGGCATATTTTGCTATTTTTAAATATATCTATGACAAACAACTGGCAATTAATCAGTTCCTACAAACAGATTTGCATATATGAAAAATAATATTGCACACTAAAAATGTGACATACAGCCATACTATATGTACAGAAAATGTACATGTATGTAGTTTCTTCTCCTGAATGGCATGACCACCAAGGTTATGTGTTATGTCATATTTCCATTGGATTAATACAATTATACATGTACCATTGTATAAACTCACTTGTCTAATGTTACAAGTTTTACTATATACTTCAACTGTATCCGACGTGTATAAGCTTACTTAGTTTTCTCTTTGTTTAAATTAACTCAGGCAGTGTGACACATTTAGCCTTCTGTTGTGTGGACCAATTCAAACTTGTCTTCATCTGTCACGCTCCAGTGAGCAGACTCTATATTCGGAGACTATCCTACCTGACACGGTTATCATGCTGTCACTCAGTGAAAATTCAGCATAGCCTCTCCATAAAAGGGAACGGATTTCTTTCATTACCGGTAGTCGTGGGACTACTGTGAATGGCACTGCCGGTTTAACTAGTGACAAGTACACGTATGTCTTTAATAAGCCATAGCAAACACGTTAATCCCTAAAGTCCCTTGACAAACAGCTTGCCAGAACCTTCATATGTGTGGTGTTTAATGGTCACAGTGTTGTACAGGTGCGAAACCATGATTACAAAGTTTGCTTGATCACATTAAGACTGTGAGGTCTGGCCAAACCTTGCTAAAATATTCCTGTCACATTTATTATATGAACCCATTGCACTAATCTTCCATGGCTGCTATATGATGTCATCCCTCGCAATTTGTCACAATGGTTGGCAATGTCAAAAGCTGTGTAATTGTTTTGCAGCAGCATTATATTGCCATCAGAAGAAATATTTATATAGTATGCTTTATGCTATAAATTTAATTTAACAAAAAATCATTTAGCAATAATAAACTAGTGCAGTTTGTCTGAATTTCAAGAGCTGTATCTCATACAGGCATTTTGTAAAGTGTTAATACAAACAAAATCCATTCTAAAGAAGGAATAAGTTGTAGCCTAATTTAAAAGCAACAGACTTCATCTTTCATTAGATGTGTGTGCACAAGTTTTTACAGGAAGTGATGGGTGGTATGGGGTCCATAATATGTAACATCAGCCATCAAGGAACTTAATGCAATATATTTAAAAAAAACTTTGAGGGAGAGTGAGTTTGACCTATTAAATACATCCCCATCGTCTGCACACATGTCTGTTCATATTATCTCTTTAACTTGTATCCGGAACAGCATGCTTGAACCCTATTGGATTTAGTGATGTTTTTGATGTTCTACAAGATTTTAAAAGTATCTGGACTCTGACTCACTTAAAAATTGATGTAATCATGAAAATACATGTTATATCATGAACACTAATTATAAAGTCTTTGTACATAAAAAAAATGATAAAATCCAAAAAAACTGCTACTTTTTTGTTTTTTCGATATGCATTGATGTGCCAAGAAGAAGGTTTTGTGCATTTTATAAGCATCTTTTTGAGAGTGCAAAAAATTTACTCAGTTTGTACCTTACATATTTACATGTATGTGCCGGGATGTTATTAATAGATGGCAGACAACTTTTCCCCCTACCTCTTAAGTACACACATGTGTGTTAAACATCAAATTTCATTAAAGAAAATGATTGATTATCTTGAACCTGTAACTCCTAAAGCATTTCAGAGCACATAAATCTGTAAGATGTTATATGGAGGGACCCCCTACCCCTCCACACACCAGATTAAAAAAACTGCAGAAGCACTAATTAGAATTGAATTCCCCACTGGGAGATTTTCAATTGCTGTTCCTATTCAAAATGATATTACTGTATGTTTAACTAAATTAGAACATTATGATGGCAAGGGTATTAAGATTTACAAATATTTGAGTATATGAAAATAAAAAGTATAACAGTAAACTTTGCAAAAATAATTTTTATCTTTATGTATGATTTTTAGTGCATAATGTTTTAGGAAAGTCCAGGATTTTAAATAAGAGTCTGATGGTATCCTCAGCCATTTACTTGTATCTGGTTCAAGAGTGGGGTGTTGCTCAGATGGTAGCGTGTCAGCCTGTGAAGCTGTCAGTCATAGAATTGATCCTTCTCAGTGGACCATTTGCCGTTTTGGTTATTTTCCATTCCATCCAGTGGTCCACAACTGGTTTATCAAAGTCCATGGTATATATATGCCTTCCTGTCTATGGGACAGTGCATATAAAAGGCCCTATAGCAGCAGCGGGTTTCCTCTAAAGAAATATGTCAGAATGACCATATGATTGATGTCCAATAGCAGATGATAAGATAAAAATCGGTGTGTTCTATAAGCATCGTTAAATAAAACAAACTTGAAGTTTACTTTTTGTATCTGATTCCTCTGAGACACATTGTAGATCTTGCTGGATTTGTGTGGGACTGTAGATGTACAAACAGGGAATCCGTATTGGAATCCGTATGTTGATAGCTAATTCAGAAAGCTATGAAAACACTTGTCTTCGTATATTTACCTATAATCATAATGTAAATACACTTGAATAGCCACTTGCAGGTCCTACATGTAGATAGACTGTTTATTAGGTGTATGGCAATTTACAAATATACTGAACAGCAAAAGAATTGTGAATTTAATTTAATTTGATTGAATAAAAGTTAACCATATTTAGATGTTGGCTGTTTTGCTTATTGGAGGCATGTGCAGAGAAGTTTAAAGCGTGCACTGCATGAGTTTTATATTTTATGAATTTTTCGTCTTAATTTGATTAAACTGGATTTGAACAAACATTTGTGTTTCTTTTGCTATTCAGTATATAAATATTATATTACTGGTATACAGCTAGCAGACTAAAATATAATTGTTTAAAAACCCAACAGTTATAATAATTTATGCATAAGGTGATATTAGTTTTAAAATTAGCATAAGCCGTTAATGGATTATTCCAGTAACATTTGAGGTAACCCATGTTGTTTTATTTAACCCATTTACAAAATATGCTTTATATCATGCGTTACTTTAATGTAGACGTGCATGAGCAATGCATAAATAAAACGCTAATTTGCACAATTTCTACAGACCTGTTGTTGGCTAAGTTTAAAAGTGTGTTTTTTTTTGTTTCTCAAACAAGCAAAATTTTGTCTTCATACTTTCTTCCACAAGATCATCTTGTTGACAGAAAAACTAAAACACTAGCTGTTTGCAGATTGAGATCAATTTATTGACTTTATCATTAACAGCCCATTGCCAAGCTGTTTCTGCTAGTTAACATAGGAAACATAATTCAGTTTAAAATCTTATCTCAAAGCAGGGATCTCAATTTGTTCCTGTTGATCATCTAATAACTTACTATTAGATTAATGAAAACAAAGAAAGAAGATGAACCGTGATCTCACTAATGAAATAAATAAGTTGTTTAATGCAAAAAAATGTAAAGTTTGTTTTATTTAACAACGCCTCTAGAGCACATTGATTTATATCTTATCATCGGCTATTGGACGTCAATAATATGGTCGTTTTGACATATGTCTTTTAGAAGAAACCCACTAATGCCACATAGGCTACTCCTTCCGATAAGCAGCAAGGGATCTTTTATATGCACTGTTCCACAGATAGGACAGCACATACCATGACTTTTGATAAACCATTTGTGGACCACTGGTTGAAATGGAAAATAACCCAAACTGCAAATAGTTCCACAGAGAAGGATCGATCCGACGACAGACTGGTTCACAGTTTTGATCATCTAATAACCTATTATTAGGTTAATGAAAACAAAGAAACAAGATGAACTTTGATCTCACTAATGAAATAAATTAGTTGTTTACTGCAAAAGTACTGAGACGTAGTATAATTGGGGTGGGGGATAGAAAAAAAATCTCACTAATCTGCTAGGCATATACATGTAAGTGTATCAGTAGAAATTTACTATTACTTGAATTTCTATTACCCCATAGCACACTATGTAATATCTTTATAAAGATCATTCTTTGTAACCAAAACAATAACCTGTTATTAGGTTGATGAACTCAAAGAAACGTGATGAGCCATCCAACTCATTGGTGAAGTAAATAAGTTATTTACTGCTATAGTACTGAGATATAGTGTAACCTTGAAAATGACAAAAATCCAACAACGCCAAAACTATATTGTGTCCTCGGAATATTGATCATCACATACATGTACATTGTTGTATAATAATGAAAGAATTATTGTAAACATAAATAGATTTAACTGAATTTATGCAGTTCAGCATGCTTTAAGACTGGATTATACTGCCTTTATCAGTATTTATCTTCTATCCAGCAGATAAAAGTGATAAAGGTTATCGTATAAGAACTAACCGCATTTAAATTTATACAATCTATGTACATATGGGCCCCTGTTACATCATAAATGTTAACATATTTAACAATACACAAATACCAATGATATATTAGTGGTTCCAAAACTTTTTCAGGCTGATGCTCCCTTGACTCCCAAGCCACATTTTACCATCCCCACCCCTCTCTACACACAAAAACACACCTCTTTCTTCGTATCATTTTAGAAAAAAAAAATATATATATATATATATATATTACTAGGGTTTTGTGTCACCCTGCCATCCCCTACTGCCCTTTTTTCCTCACCGCTCCCTTGGATCTTTCCACCCTCCCCCAGGGGGGGCAGTACCGCCCACTTTAAGAATGACTTGTCTATATTGTGAAAACTGTTCTTTTTATACAGACATTATCTTTCTTTCTGTTGTTGTTATTAAAGCTAGTTAAATACTGAGTGATGTCTGTTATGTGTACAGATGTGCGTTTACAAGAATGCTTTCAATACGTTTTAGGTGATAATTACTTTTCAGTCTTCTCTGTTTATTATGGTGTACCAGTTACAAATAATAAACATCTGTGCTCTATTGCCTTTGCAGCAGTAAAAACAATACATTTGAAATTATGAAAATTAATACACAAGTAGTTATCTTTTGGTATCTTGAAATGGTGTGTTTTATTTTATCAAAAAATGTTGATACCTTTGATTTCTGACAGTATGTAAGCCATCTCATAAATTTTGTCTTAGGAGAAATGCTAAAATAATTACATCTTGGATGTGAAAGTAACAAAAAACGTGGAATATACAAACACCTTCAGACGAGTAAACTTTCAATCTTATATAGAACTAAAAAGTTACATATGCAGGGGTCGAATTTTCACCATGGCATTGAAACATTTGCCATGCCATCCTGCATTGCCCTCTCAATTTCAATTCTAATGAAGACAAATATTGCTGTGCCTTTTTTTTCCTGCTTGGCCCATTGGAAACTAACATTTCCATGGTGTTCTCAAAATTGCCTTCATGCCCCCATGATTCCTAAGAATCCAAGCCAATAATCGCTGAGCCCCCAAACACCTAAGTTTAACCCCTGCATACATGTATGCTTATTGAGGTTTAATTAATGAAAAATGTCTTTATTTTCAGACATTTCTTTGTGTTACAAATACAAGGAATGTAATACAGCTGTTGTTAACTTTTATCTTACCACATATTTTTATTATGCTTAATAGCCAATTAACATGAACAGAAAGTACCAAACAGCTGACTACTGACTGAAAAAACCCCAAATACATGTACCTAATCAGAGGCAGATGCAGGAATGCTTATAAGGGAAGGGTCCAAAGGTATTTATAAGAATTTTAATATTGGAGGGGTTGGGAAGAAAGTTGGATATAACCAAATTATAAAGAAAAAGAAAATTTCTGACCAAAATATAAAAGCAGATGTGTCCAGACTATCTGGATTCTTTCCCCACCCCTATACAAAAATATCCTTTTCAGTAAGTCCACCTGTTCAGCAGTCAGGTTATCGGATTGACACTTTTCTGTAGACTCATTTGCAGTTTGGGCTGTTTACTGCTCAACCAGTGGTCCACAACTGGTTCATCAAAGGCCATGGTATGGTGTCCTGTCTGTGGGAAAGTGCATATAAAAGACCCCTTGCTACTTATCGGCAAGACCAGCCAATGTGTTGGCTGTGGGTTTCTTCTAAAGAAATATGTCAGAATGACCATATGTTTGACGTCCAATAGCCTAAATGATAAGATAAAAATCAATATGTTCTAGAGGCATCATTAAATAAAATAAACTTTACTTTCCTTTTCAGTAAAATGTAGGCCTTTTCTTTATTGTGTTTGGCAAAACTCCTCTCGGGACCTGAACACTTTGTACTATATTAATATTATTTCCATGGAGATTCATATTTCTGCTTTGCAAATTGCTCATGAAGTTCTTGGTGCTGTACAGTGAAATCTCTTGTTAACTGACAGCTGCTTGTATTTTATACAGACTAATCATCCAATCTCTATTTTATACCCATATAAACAAGCTGAGTTTGAGGTAAACTGAAAACTGATATTTTCTAAACCCCAGTGACACACTGATAGCGAATGGATATAACTGAGATAGCATTTCTAGCAGGAGATGCTGCATAATGCTGAGTATTCTTTGATGATAAAAATTGTTAAAGATTTATTAAGATGATGCTAATTTTTTCTTTCTCAAACACAGTTTGTTTTTATTTAAGAATGTTGAGGAGTTTAAGACCAAGTTTCAAGGATAGATCTTTGCAAAATTTATTAAACTGATAACCAGATTTTATAGTTCTAAAAAATCTTATTTTATAGTCATTAATCATCAGTTTATTTTGGCTTGTTATTAATATATTTATATAAAAGTTTGATGTTGATTAATACATATACCTGAAACAGATGCAAAGGGACAACTTGGGTGGGGGTGTAAACCAATTTTTCTTTTTCTCTTTATGATTTGTTAACTTCTGTCTGCCTCTATATTCATATAGGTTTTGGTACATAGATACAGGCCCATAGGAACTGGGGGGAAGGGGGCGGGGCATGTGCACATCATCATTACAAAATATTTCCTGGTAATGGTCAGCAATATAACCAGTATCTCAATTAAAAGCTAAAGATACTTAAACATGACAATTGACATTAAAAAAAAAATCATACCCCCCTCCCCCCCAAAAAAAAAAATGAACAAAAAAGAAGCTTGCTTTGGAGGCCATATCTTAAAACATTACGTACTAAATATGGTTATGTAACATTTTGCAGAACTTCCTAATGTGTGCATATGTTTACATGTACCTGTATGCAAAATATTGTTGAATTATAAGGGGGTCATGCAGGGATCAGGGCATTTTCCTATTAAATACTTCAGAGGTGATTACACGTATTTCAGTAATATTAATGAAAACCAAATATTTACAAATACATGTAAGAGTTGGCAGTTCAGAATTATCAGTATTTTGCCATTTGTATGGAAAGTGTAAATTTTCAAAACACTGTCCACCGTAAATCTGTACAAATAAAATGCTGATTTTAGCAAGATTTCAAATGACATATACATATATTAATTATAAGTTTGAATTTACAGATTGGCCTTGATTCGCATCCTCATTGTGGGTGCATGATTTGTATAATTGGGAAAATGTTGATCATTATTATGAATGACCCCTTTGAGGTTTAAATGTTTTAAATTATGATTAGATTAACAAGATAATAAATAAAGTGTAATTCTTCTTTTATAAGCGGTGCAAATGCTTTATTTTGTAGTTTACCATATAATTAAATTTGGATTTTATTTAAATGCTTTTTATTTTTGTTTTCAGAAATTGTAGATGGAAATGTAAAAATGACATTAGGTATGATTTGGACGATCATCTTACGCTTTGCAATTCAAGATATCACAGTAGAAGGTGAGTGAACACACTGTTACATTTTGCTGATGAATAGCAATATCAGAGTACCCACATGACCTGAAAAATCAAAAACATCATTTCCAGTATTGAAAATGGTGAAAAAGTGATGGGGAAATAGGTAAAATTATTACTACAGTAACAGAGTAGTAAAAATAGTGTGATACTAAACAAAATTTAGTTTTTCTCTATAACCCTGCTTCCTTGCCCCACTTGAATTTTGTTGGCTCCATTGGTGTTTAAAGTTAGAAATTCAGTGATAACATGTTGAAAAGCAACAGACATTGTTCTATCAATAGTATCATAGTTTGCAAAAAATAAATAAAATAATAATAATAAAAATAATTATTAATATTATATTAAAAAAAATAATAATAAAAAAAAAGTAAGGGAAAGATAAAATGGAAAGTGACATTATTTTGTTTTTATCAATAATTGTTTATATATATGTATATGAGTATATTTTGCTGCTTCAGAACCAAAAGGTTGTAAGTTGGGGTAGCAGATAATGGACAAAAGGGTCAAACATTATTTCAAACCCAGACAAAAGTTGTATGTGGAATATCTTTTTATTTCAAGATAAATGTGAGATAGCTTTAGAAGCCTACATACATTCTTTGTGCACCAGATGCAGCTCACTCAGAGGCATTCAATGATACCAGTAAGTGCCAAACAAATACTTACACCCTTTTGGTTCTGAAGCAGTGAAGGAGTGATATTAAAAACAAAATTACCTGTCATAGTGGCAAATGGATAACCGACACCTTTACATGTTGTGCTCAAAACCATGAGATACTTCTGTTAATGTTTACAGTGTACTTGCTATTTGTTTTTTAATGCATGGTAATTTTGATATATCTTTCTCTTCAGAAATGACAGCTAAAGAAGGTCTTCTCTTATGGTGTCAGCGGAAAACAGCTCCTTACAAAAATGTTAATGTTCAGAACTTCCACCTTAGGTGAGACATGTCAAATGGGAGGTAACTCATTCATGGAACAGAGAAACATTGTAGGGAAAAACATATTTTTTGAGTTTGTGTGGTTTAAAACAAAACTTAACATGTCCAAAGATAGCATTGTGTTGGTTTAACTTTCATACTTGCTAAATAATGAAATATTCATTGAAAAGTATTGAAAAGAATGAAATTAGCAGTTTAGTAGAATGAAATGTAGTTACAGCTTAAGAGAAACCACTGAAGTGAATTTGATAATCAAATATTATTTTTTCATAGGTTTAGAGATACATGTAGGAAACGAATACTTTTTATTAAATAATCAAAGATCTGTTTATGAAATGTTTTATGTACATAGGCATATTCATGTAGTGCACGTACGTGCACATTATCTGATTCAAATACTGTCATGTCATTTTTCAGCTGGAAAGATGGGTTAGCATTCTGTGCCTTAATCCACCGACACCGACCCGAACTGTTAGACTATTACAAATTGACACGGGTAATCTACCTTACCCCTGGCCCCCTGGGATTGCACGCCGCCAGAATAACAATCTTTGTTGATTTTTCTTTATATTTTATTTCCTTGCATGCTTTGCTCACTTTGACTTGTCTTCTTCAGCTTTAAAGACGGTTTGGCATTCTGTGCCCTGATTCATAGGCATCGCCCTGATTTAATTGACTACTACAAACTTTCCAAGGTGAGTTGTGATTGGCTGAAAAACAAAAGTCAGGACAACATTATTGGCTGATTTCCAGCTGGATTGTTTTGATTGGCTGCTTGGCTAGTGGTCGGTCATAGCACCATGTTGAAAATCAGATTAAAAAAATATATATATCCTCCACTGTTTTATTCAAATGTTTCCCATCTAAAATGATAACAAATTTGAGTTTTAGAATGTTTTGAAGAGACAACAGGGTAACTTTCATTCTCTATTAGCATGAGTTAGCAATTTGATTGCTGGTATCACCACAACACACAAACCTTGCTACAAAGCTAATGAATGGCTTTGTGTTTTCTTAACAGTATGGGTGTATATGTTGAAACTGCTGAAGACTATTTCAAGCATGTATTCCACATTTTAGAATTGAAATGCTTTAATAAAAGAAATCCCAAAACATTCTTTGTTATCTTGATCTTCAAATAACACAAACATAATATTAAAACTGAAATGTATCAGGGTTTAAGCTGTCATTTGCCAAATATGAATTAAAAAGGAATTTGACGAATGCACTGGATTATGAAATCGCCAAACAGCTAATTAAAAAATTGTGTGTCATTTCTGATCTGCCACTGTTTTGATTATCTACTTCCTTGTTACTTATGTAATTCCCACCTTTAATTGGTCAGCGAACCATATAAATACTACTTGCTGTGTCTGCACTTTTTATGCACACATACACAGTTTGTTCAGACAACATTGGAAGAGTTCGAACTCGGTAGCTTTATTGTCAGTTGAAATAACTCAGCCTTTTCCATTACTTTATTTTTAATTTGGTACACTTTGGATTTTGTTTACTTTAGTTGGCTAACTGAAACTGAATTTGGCTACAGAATTTCTGACCAAATTGCTAATGATTTTTACGGTCCAGCCTAAACCCTGATGTGTGATATGTTTTAATGATATGTTATTCAAAATGAACTTCAATAAAATTACATGTAATTGCTTTTTAAAGTTGAATTTAAATCTCAGCCTTTCAACCTGTGCACTCAGAATTAACATTGAATATTCCTAAATTTTGCTTTTATGTATTTATATAATTTGCCGACCTGTTTTGATAGAAATTGTGTGATAGGGATGGCAGCTAAGTATGAGGCTTTTCTGGCTTGCTGCTAGAACTTCATTCTTTCTTTCTTCAAAAAAACTAAAAGAATTGTTATAGAATAATGAACATGTTTATGATAAAAAGACTCATGAGATAAATATGTGCAGTAACCAATCAGTATGTCATCTGAAATGTAACAAAATAAGTTACCTTTTGATCATTTTCATGAATTGAAATGCAAAATTACTAGAGACAAATTTGATTTTATAATGGCTTACTCAGTTACTGCAAAAATATATACGTGTACCATTTATGATAAAACAAAATTAATTATTTCTTTATTCTTTAACGAATGACAAAGCAGAAATTGAATGAGTCATTTCTCTTGCAGTTAATACTGTTGAACAGTTAGATTAAAATATTTATCAAATAAAAAGCATTGTTGCAACAAAACAAGGTTCAAATAAATTTAAAAAGTAGAAGGTTCTTCAAAAAAGTTCACTGCTTTTAAAATTTTCAATAATTAAATGAAACAAAAGAAAATGACTGTTTTGATATCAGTTTTAAATTATAGTAATTTAATAAAAGGTTCAAACATTTTAATAATTTTGTGTGATACCATCAACAATTAGCAGTTTAGAAATACAGCTTTGTAACCATGGTAACAGAATGATAAGGTGTAGACCACACCAACACACAACCTAGCCAGTGTGTTTCTGCTATCTGCCTTTACAAACTACTTTTTTTCTTTTTACTAATTTCAGCCATTAAGTTCATTTAATTTCAGAGTGATTTTTATTTTTAATTTTTTTTTTCAATTATGTTCATTTCATTTGAATGACAGTACTGTATTTATGATTTAATTTATGATTTAATTTGATTATTTTCATGATTATATTCTCAATTGATTTTGTGTGCATGGACTGTGAATGCAAATTTTGTTTTGTTTTAATGTTGTTGTTTTTAACTTAATTGATTGCTATATGGTTTCCACACAAAAAACAAACAGGTACACATGTACGTACATACCACAGTCAGTTGTATTTCAGTATATCAGTATATTGTTTTCTTTGAAGGGAGCAAGATGCAACTCAGAGGTGCATCCACATGAGTTGCAATCTGTCTCAATTGACCATTAAGGTTATTTCCCATTCCAGCCAATGGTCCATGACTGTTGTAACAAAGGCTGTATTATGTGCTTTCCTGTCTGTAGTAAAGTATATATATATAAGACCCTTTGCTGATAATCGGAAAGAGTAGACTAGGTTATGGTTAGAGGTTTCCTCTCAAGACAATGAGTCACAAATATATGTTTGCAGGGGTCGATTTTTTAATTTAAGGAACCCACCTCCCTCCCCAGCACAAAAGTAAACATTGGCTATTGGGGGTTTGCAGGGGTCAAATTTTAGTGTTTGGGGTGGGTAGACACGATGATTATTGCCTTGGATTCCTATGAATCAAGGGGGCACCAAGGCAATTTTGAGCATACAACAGGGGCACAATGGCAGATGTGAGTTTCCTATGGGGGACGTTAGAAGTGAAATTGAGATGGCATTGTGACAGAGACAGGGTAGCACAGCAAATGCCTCAATGCCTTGGTGGTATTTAACCCATATGTTTGACACCCAATAGTCACAAATTAAACAGTGTGCAGGTTTGTTATTAAACATTTCGTTTCTTTTCTCCTCTTGGGCTTAACACTTACCACACTCAGATACATCCTGCTTTGTGTTGAAATCATATGGCTGCTAAATTGTTTTTAAGTCAGTGTTTAAAGATTTTTAAAAACCTGCATTAATAGTTGATAACCCTAGAATTGCAAAGTTCTGACTTAGTATGTTTTACATACAAGATTGAACCATGTAACAATGGGGTAATAAGTTATTTTTGTGACATGAAATTATGATCTAAAATGGCTGTCATAGCATGTGCGCATGATTTGAAGACGATCTGATTGCCGTGTTCTAATTGCTCTTGATAATTAGTATGTCTACATTAATTGTAGAAACAGTCTAGTAATGCTGTAGTAATATTAGTATAGAGCTGCACGAATGTAGTGCAGTAGGAATGTGTACCAGTAGATGTGTCTGCTTCGTAATTATAAAAACTAAAAACCTGCTAATCATAGGAATTAGTTTATCTTAAAACCTTTCCCATTTATAATCCTGAACATTTTGTTTGATATTGTAACCGTATACATGTACCCTACAGTATACTGTTGTTAGAATTTGGAGTAATGTATCTTTATCACATTTTCAGACTAGGATTATTTTTTGCACCTGTAATAAAATTTTAGCTAGTTATGAATGCAATAGCAATTACACTTGTATACATGCCAGGCGATCTTAACCCTTTCAGACTCCACTTTCCACTGCCTTAAAGTGCCGCAGAAATTAATATATCTCAGCAGTTAAACAAAGGATAAATTTAAAGATGGTTAATTGATGATTTTTTTTTTATTATTCATGTTAGAAGGTTGGTTAAATTATCTTTGTAAAGGTAAATGAATTTCCTTTAAGAATTATCTCATCATTATATATAAATATAGGTATTTATTGTATTAATTTCTTATTATAAGGATATACAATTTCTATGAAAATCTGTTAACGAATTAACCCGTTTAGAAAATCTTCACTCACTCTTATGTCATCTTATATTCGTCATACCATTTCACCTACTTGCATTCCGTCTTGAGTTTTTATTCTCATATTCCGATAAAACATCACTGTCATGGTCATTTTCCAAGTACACTGTTCCAAAGTCGGAAAGGGTTAATGTATGTGTAATTTTATTTGCTAATCAAACATTTCAAACGGCCCAGCCTATTATGGGAAAGGTTTTATAGATAAAATATTTTTAATCTTGTGTATATGCATGCTGAACAGATTACATGTTGAAAAATTGTCGTTTTTGTTAAGATTATTTATTGATGAAAAACAAAACAGATTAAAAATCTACAGTTAATTTCTTTCATGTAATGCCATTTCACTTTTAACATTTCATATTTTTAAAACCTGGAAATAAAATTATAATTTAAAAACTTATTGATAAGAATGAAACAATGTATCTTAAATACAATGTTATGTGCTTGCTAGTTGAGGAAAATTGACATAGTGGTTTTGCTAACAAGTTTGGCCATCTGTGTTTTGTAAATTACAATATTTTATTTAGATATATGTTGCTAGTTAGTTGAAGAGTGATGTCAAAAAAGATAACTCTTGTTTTTTTCGTCCTAGTTAGCTCTATTTGTTGGTTTGATCTGAATTTGACTACCATGAATCGTGCACCGTGAAGTTTCTGCTTGTTTTCATTTGGTTTACTAATGGTTTGTTTGATGTTTTCTTTTCTGCCAGGATAATCCACTAGAAAACTTAAACACAGCCTTTGAAATAGCCGAGAAACATCTGGACATCCCCAAAATGTTGGATCCAGAAGGTATGATCCATCGTATTTAACGGATTTAAAAAATAATATATGTTGTAAGAGATGCTAAAAATGTACTCCTGTGTGTATTTATGTACATTTATGGATATTTATTAATCATTATATTTATTCTTTAAGATGAGATTAGACAAAGTGCACATTGTAATTAATGTAAACAGATAAAACATAACCAATACTCCATTAATGATATATGAATCATTTAGGGGTCATCAATAATTTTATACATTTACAAATTTATACTGAGCATCATTTTTGAAGAAAAAAAAACCCAAAGAAAAACACATTTTAAGCATTCTAATTTGGGGTAGGGTGGATTTTCTGAAAATTTGCAATATCTGGATAGGTAAATGTTGGCAATTATTAATGAAACAAGCAATAAAAAAAAAATCTTCTACATGTATACACTTCAAAAATCTTTAAATACATTATGCACACACAAACATATAATATTATTGTTATTACTTTTGTTGAATCGGTGAACATTTTGTTTCAGACATGGTGAACTCTGTGAAGCCTGATGAACGATCCGTGATGGCCTATGTTTCATCTTACTACCATGCTTTCTCTGGAGCTCAGCAGGTTTCTAGTTACACTTCATTTCAAAATAACTGTCTGGAAAAATTACGTCCACGTAAAACACAGTGACAAAATATAGTTCCATCGATTAAACAATTTTTAACTGCAAATGTTTGTAACACAAAATTGTATGAAACATGTCAATTAACTCAGTTTTTTAGAACCAAAAATGTAGTAAATAAATAATAATATCCACACTGGGAACAGCTAATCAGTAAATCGTTGAAAATTACAGATGGGGTATAAGAAAAATTAGCTTTGCCCACCGGGGTATAAGAGTTTTGTCCAATGGGATTAAAGAATTTTACATGGAGTCAAGATAAAAGTTAATGTCTCTATTTTCAAATTATTAAATGACATTATTAAGTAATGTTGTTGTAAAGTAATGAATCAGAATTTATGAATATAGAATACTGCTGTGAGATTTTGGGATAGCATCTTTAAAAAAAAAAAATTATGAGGCTATACCTTTTTCTTTCTTTTTGGGTTACAGATGTTTAAAGATGGACAGAATGAAAAAAAAAGATAACTTGTTAGACTTGCAGAAAATTTTAAACTGGTTCCAATTCCAAATATTGACTGCTTGGAATGGCTTGGAGCCATTTTTTAATTAAATTGACCTTAGAGTGCATAATATTTAACAAAATATATAAATTCCATATTTTTCATTTTTTAAATTCCGTCCTGCAAATATCTTTGATTCTGACAGGGTCAAGAGAACAAATTTAAATTAAAAGAATTTAAAGTAAAAACTCATTTTATTCCATTTCTACCAAAATGCAAATCGACAGATCTTATCTAAAAACAGATCTAAAAAAGAAGAAAGTTTGGCCTAACCATTGAAGTGATAAGAACAAGTAAAAATGTCAAAAGATGTCAAGTTTTTAAAATTTTCTTTCTTTCATTACTCTCTGTAGAAATGGGTTGATCTATGGTAATGCTGTTGTATATTATAACTACATTATGTTGAATGGTTTTGTTTAATTGACGTGATGTTTGTGTTACAGGCTGAGACGGCTGCTAACCGGATCTGTAAGGTGTTGAAGGTTAACCAGGAAAACGAGCGGCTGATGGAGGAGTACGAACGTCTCGCTAGTGATGTATGCATCTTAACTTTATATTACTAGTTGGTGTGATCGTTGATGTAATGTATGTGTGTTTACAGATTGTTTTCACTCAAAACATAGCATTTTTAATTTTTGATTTAGTGGCACTTGTGTTGGTATCATTTCTATAGTTAATACAGTGACATTAATATATTTCAATATTTTCAGCTTTTGGAATGGATTAGAAAAACCCGCCCATGGTTAGAAAACAGAGTAACAGACAACACATTGCCGGGCACACGGCACAAGTTAGAAGAATTCCGTGACTACCGCCGAAAACAAAAGCCGCCCAAGTTGAATGACAAAGCCCAGCTAGAGAACAGTTTTAATACTCTGCAAACTCGCCTTCGACTCAGCAACAGGCCGGCGTACTTACCCACAGAAGGCAAAATGGTTTCGGTAAGTCTCTGTTGAACATTTCAATTACACCATGTTTTGATTAACATGTTTAGCAGTTTAACTTTTAAAATTTCAATGATTTCTTGCATATGCAGCTCCACAACTTAAATGAGCCAACGGTCAATGGTAAAAGCTATAATAAAATTTATTTGTGGCAGTATTTTACTGCTATCACAAAGATATAAATATATTATGCACTATACTCCTTTTTTTAATAATTGCTGTCACATTGCCATAGGAAAAGATCATAAACCTGGTTTTTGATAGCATTGTATTGCAGTATGCAAATTGTGGCACACAACCACTGTAATAGGATTTAGCGGTGGCAATTAAATGCTTTTGCAATGATGTATGAATTTTAAGGACTGCATATTAATGATGTAATGATTCCTAAAATAAAAATAAATCTATTTTTAAAAGAAAATTGTTATCTTTTCATTTAGGGTTGAAAAACTAAAATTTATGAGTGCATAATTATAAAAGTTTAGTAACTGTTATATGATGTTTATAATAGTAATATGAAGTAATAATCATGAAGCAATATACTGTAACTGTGATTTCAGGATATTGCAAATGCTTGGAAAGGGCTGGAATCTGCCGAGAAAGGTTTTGAGGAGTGGCTCCTGTCTGAATTACAGAGGTATTATTACAAGCTGATATTTTAATTTGTGTACATACTACGACTGAATATCTATTTTAAAACTTAGAAATAAAACACTAAGTGCTGTTGATTACAGAAGTACAGCATGAAGTGTTTTATAATTAAAATTTGGTTAAACAGACAAAGTAATTTTACAACTGATACCCATGTGTTTCATTTTATACAGCACGCATAACATGTCACATCCTTAAACAAAAGCACCTTTCTTAGATTTTTCAAACTGAGAAAGTTGCAAATTCTTCTCTTTTTTTAGAAATTGTTTTAATATAAAAGGTATTTGTAAATAGACAACAGCAGCCATTTTTACTCCACCTATTCCTTTTTAACACATTGCCTGCCATCTACGAGTATATATGTAGATGTAAGTGTATCAGATTTTTCCACTACGAGTACTCGTAGTAAAGCCAGTGCTATACTATAGTAAATTAAAGATGCCAGCAATGGTTATAACTCATCAGTAAGTTTAATGGCAATGGGATATAACAAATCAATGTAATGAAGTTAAACATGTGTGAAATTGTTATACATTTTTCTTCACACATCACATAGCCGACTATCAGTATTCTTGTAGCGACAAGGGTAAGAAACCCCCTATATTGTGTTCGGTAGTCAACGTGTTAAAAGACCCATGTAATTTTGCTCGTACTGAAAGCTTTAATATTCTGGTACCAAAATTATCCCACATATTTATCGTTAACTACTTATGTTATAACTTCTGGAACAGCCTAAATATTTGGTTATCAAGAACTGACTTTATTAAAACATAGACATTAAATGAATAACAACTATATTTGTTTATTTTCATAGACTGGAACGTTTGGATCATCTAGCACAGAAGTTTCGTCATAAGTGTGACATACATGAGGAGTGGTCGGTGGGCAAAGAAGAAATGTTACAGAGCAAAGACTACAAACAGAGCAGATTGAATGAACTAAAGGTCCTTATTTGTTATTTAGCATTCAGTATAAGTACCTATTTTCCATTCCAACCAGTAGTCCACAACTGGTTCATCAAAGGCTGTGCTATGTGCTGTCCTGTCTGTGGGACGGCGCATATAAAAGAACCCTTTTTGCTTATTGGAAAGAGTATCCTATGTGGCAACAGCAGGTTTCCCCTAAATAAATATGTCACAATGATGACTGACGTCCAATAGCTGATGATAAGATAAAAATCAATGTGCTCTAGAAGTGTCGTTAAATAAAAAAGACTTTTTTCAGTATAAGTACACTTATCACAGTTGATATTCAGTCTTTTGTTTGTTTGTTTTGTTTTGTTTAACGATACAACTAGAGCACAGGAACTCATTGGCTATTGGATGTCAAATATTTGATAATCTTTGACACGTAAATGAAGTTAATGTTTCATCAAAATTATAATAAATGGCATTGAATATAATAGATTCAACTGTTTGTCATTGTTTGTGCATAGCTGCCAACCTTTACGATTTTTTCGTAATATTTAAGATTTTGAATCACCCGTACGAAAATGTTTTTCAACATTTTTTTCCGAATTCCTATCAGAAAGTTAAAAAAATGCTTAAGCTTCAGGGCATCTACCCTCTATCACTGCTGCCTATCAGGAGGTTGCAGCTATGTATGTGTATATCGAGGATGTTTTATAAATTTGTATGACTTTGTTTAGGCAATGAAGAAGAAACACGAAGCATTTGAGAGTGATTTGGCAGCACATCAAGACAGGGTTGAACAGATTGCAGCAATAGCACAAGAGCTCAAGTGAGTGACTTCAGTACTATATTCAGTAGCACAGGAACTCAGCTGAATAACTTATTTTATTCAGTAGCACAGGAACTCAGCTGAATAACTTATTTTATTCAGTAGTGCAGGAACTCAAGTCAGTGACTTTGGTACTTTATTCACTATCACAGAAACTCAGTTGAATAACTTAAGTATTTGATTCAATAGTGCAGGAATTCAACTGAGTGACTTCAGTACCATATTCATTATCACAAAAGCTCACCTGAATAACTTACGTATTTTATTCAATAGTGCAGGAACTCAAGTCAATAACTTCAGTACTTTATTCACTATCACAGAAACAGCTGAATAACTTAAGTATTTTATTCATAGTGCAGAAACTCAAGTGAGTGACTTCAGTACTTTATTCACTATCATAGAAACTCGTTAGTTACTTCAGTACTTTATTCAGTTGCAAAGAAACTCAAGTGAGTGACTTCACTAATTAATTAATAGCAGAGGAACTTGAATGAGTGACTTCACTAATTTATTCAGTAGTACAGGAACTCAAGTTAGTTACTTCACTATTATTCAATAGCACAGGAATTCAATTTATTGACTTCACTACTTTATTCAGAAGCACAGAAACTCAAGTTAGTTACTTCACTACTTTATTCTGTAGCACAGGAAAACAAGAGAGTGACTTCAGTAATTTATTACTTTGAGGAATAAGAGAGGAACTCGAGTGAGGTCAATAAATTATTGATTTCATCAGCACTTAGTAAGTGCTTACGCTGGAATGACAAGAAGACAAATTATTAGACTGCATGCATAAAACATGGTGATAAATGCTTGGAATTATCAAATAGAAACATTATTTAAATGAAAACTGGAAGAAAATATATTTAAACAGGGTTTCATGTTTAAGGTGCATGATCGTGCTCGCGCCCCACTGCGCCCGTAGATTTCAACCAAGGAGCGTGAATAATCGCGTTCCAAAAATACCATCGAGTTAGGTAATTCTTGTTTTTTGCGAAAATATCCAAATATAATTAGAATCAATCACATAAAAAAATTTCATCGTTTTAAACTATCACGAATATTATAAATAAATTGACCCAAAATATGTAATAAATCTTGAACTCGCGTAATTGTCAGAGAATTAGAGCCATTTTTTTTTTTTAAACGTCCGGTTTTGTCAATTAAATTGACTGGTGGTCGTCTCTGCGGTAAAATTAATTTGGCGTAACACGTACAGATATCAGTGTAGTCAGGCATAGACTATTTTTGTTTCCAAAATGCAGATGGAAAATCCTTTTAATTAATAAACTGCACTATTTGGAGACAAGTAATTATGTTTTCGGAGAAAATGGTGAATTCCGTTTCAGATAGGTTTTTCCACGACTCCAAATCAGTGGTTCTAGTATACCAAATATGGATACTGTACATGCCACCACTACCTCCCCGACGATGATGACTTGAACGAACACCCTCACAGAAATTATGATTTAGAACTGATACACATTGCTTATTATTGACTCTCTGGCCAAATGTATTAATGATTCAATTGATTTTAAGAAAAAAGCTCCCCGTCACTTCTGTTGGGCTGTGATTATGGAGAGTGAAAAAGCTCCCCTGAACCTTACTTGGAGTGATTTATAGCTCTCCTCTACTTTTAAAATGTGAAACACTGTTTAAATACATTAGTAATTTTATTAGGAGTTTGTGGGTTATTTTAATTTGTTGTTCATTGTGTGATTTGTTTATTTACTGAATGCATGTTTGTACCATTGATGATAGCAGTTGTGATGTGGCATCATTACGTTTAGAACATGCATGACTGGCTTATATGTTACTGTAGCTAGTATTTTTATTTTGATTACAGTGCCCTAGATTATCACGACGTTGCGTCAGTCAACTCAAGATGCCAGGTAAAAACTGTTATGTAGTCTTTTCAGTTATAAATTAAGCTGCTTGTAGAGTATTTCCATTTTATGATTTGGTCATGGATAAATAGTTAATAATTTAGATTGAAAGAAAAAGTGATAAAGACACGGTATCATAAAATCAAAATCTAACTATGTTAACTGCACGATGTCTCCAATTTATGATTTGATTAAAAATTAATTATTTATGGAAAAAATTGTAGAATATTCCTAGCAATAGTTCATGTGTATGACTTATGCACATAATTACATGATATAATTTTAGTAATAATTAGAGGATCATAAAAAAATTAATAAATTAAAAAAAATATAAAATAAAAATAACTTACCATAATTTTAAAGATGGATTTTATTCACTGTCTATATCTGACAAAAAGAAATTGGAATGAGTTTTCACTTATTGGATAGACCTTGCAAATGAAAATGTATAGAATCCTACATGGTATTAGCATCCACCTGAAGTGTGATAGATTGTCAGATCAAACCCATCAACAGATGCATTTAGGCAATTTCTCATTTCACAACTGATACAACAAATGCCATGGTATGTGCTGTCCAGTAACTGGGAATGTTCATACAAAATATCTGCTAATCGAATGAGTGGCCTACTTGGAGGTAGTGGGTTTCTTCTGAAGACCATGTTATGCAAACACCATATGTCTGACATCTAATAGCCACTGAATAAACAGTGTGCTGGGGTGTCGTTAATTCTTTCTTTTTCTACTCCCATTTTAAAACTAGACTTGTTTAAGTATTGAGCACTGGTTCTGTTCAAGTAGCACTGACAGATCATTCTGGTTGTTTTCAGAGTATTTGTGAACAGTGGGATCGCCTGGGTCAACTAACGCAGAACAGGAGAGAAGGCCTTCAGGTAAATCTTTAATTTGCATTAATACCTGAATTAATATTGTCTTGTTTTCAGTTTTATGTGCATGCTTGTTCTGATAATAAATCATGTCACTTGCCTCATTGCTATATAAAATTTGAGGAACAAGGCTGATAATTGTATTATTCACCTCACTGTAAAATGGCGAGTAAAATAAATCCCAAACTCACTGGGTAATTTAGTTTTGTAACATCTAAGTATTATGTGTTTGTTGTATTTGCATGTGTGGATCAACATGGTACTATCAAAGCAATGTGACAGGTTTCTAGAATGGACAGAACCATAGATCCATTTTGTTTTTATATCTTAAGTATTGACATGTCCATGTGTATCAATGGATTGATACTCTACACTTCATATATATGCTGTATACCACCTGGTTTGTAGTATATACTACCTGCAATTAAATTATGATTAAAGAATATACCAGTAATAGAGATGTTTAACTTAAAATTAGGTAAATTATATAATTTGTTTAAAAAAAAAAAAATTGTTCCCTGTACATCCCAGACACTATTATAGAAATGACTGGTAAACCCTTGTTAATGTTTTACATCAACTGTTTAATTTTCTCAGCTTTGTAATTTGGTTGCTTTGTGTTGTAGGAAGCTGAAAGAATCCTTGAGAGAATTGATCAGCTTCATCTGGAGTTTGCCAAGAGAGCTGCAGTGAGTATATGTAGTAGTGTTAGAATAAGTTGCTCCTACTGGCATTAGCTATTTTCCTATTAGCTCAGTTGGTAGAGTGCTGGACTCTCAAACTGAGAGTCATGGTTCGAATCCCCTCAGCGAAGGTTGAGATTTTTGTGTTACATTAATGCCTACAGTTAGAAACTAATTACTAGACTCAAGCCTGGTAGGTACTGGGATCAAATCTCAGTTGTGGCATGGAAGTTTTATTGGCAAATATTAACAAATACCTTAAAATGTGATTCGTCATAACTTTTTTAAACTGGATTAAATAAATTAAAATAATATTTAGTGACAATTGTGTTTGTTTTGTAGCCATTCAACAACTGGATGGATGGGGCGAAGGAGGACCTGATGGACATGTTTATAGTACACACTACAGAGGAAGTCAAGGTAAACCACCTACTAGTAACTTAATCTTTATCTATTTACCGGCCTGGGTGGTGCAGTTGTTAAGCAGTGTGTCTCACAGCTGGTAGGTATTGGGATCAAATCTCAGTTGAAGAATCGAATTTTTAATTTCCAACCCTGAATGAGTGCTCTGCAAAGGCTCAGTGGGTAGGTGTAAGCCACTTACGCTGACCGGTTGTTCACAACTGGTTTATCAAAGACTGGTATATGCTGTCCATTGGAGAGCACATATAAAAGATCTCTTGCTGCTAATCAGAAAGAGTAACCTTTGTAGCTGTAGTTGGTTTCCTCAAAAAGACGATGAGTCACAGAATACCATATGTTAGACACCTAATAGCTGCTGAATAAACAATGTGCTGGAATGTCGTTAAACAATTCTTTCCTTTCCAATGTCCTGTGAATCCATTTTGTAGTGAGAATGATATTTTTCTTTCTTCTTTTCAGGGTCTCCTAGATGCTCATGAGCAATTTAAGGCAACCTTGGGCGATGCTGACAAAGAATTCAACACAATTATTTCCCTTGTACAAGAGGTTTCTCGCCTGTCCCAGCAATACAACATGACCCCACCTGAAAACCCATACACCACGTTACATCCACAGGTATGTCTGGTATCAGATCACACAGTGCAATACCCTGTCTTCTCTTAATTGATTCTCTTACTGTCAGTTGATGTTCTCTCCCGTTTCTTGCATGCTTCAAAACAATTCTGATGTGGGTAAAACAAATATTTATAGTGATAACGCCCCACAGCAAGTGCTATCAGCTTATGGGTGGATGGGTTTACATCACTCAAAGGCACATTAGTCAGGGATTTTAAAAATAATTTAATCATTAACTTGTGTTTTGTATTTATAGTGATAATGCTCAACAGCAAGTGCTATCAGCTTATGGGTGGATGGGTTTAAATTTGCACCATTCACATCACTCAAAGACACATTTGTCAAGGATTTTTCTATAATTTAATCATTAAAATTGTGTTTTGTGTTGATAGATATGACCATCTCCTTCCCACCTCAGTAGGCAATATTTGTGTCTATGTCTATCTGTCAGTCGTATTTATGGGCTTATATTCATCCATGATTACAGTTATTGACTGAATTCCTTGTTGAGGCTTCCCTTCTTTTTTGACTGTTTTAATGACATCACATCTAATCTGTGAGCCTCAATGGTCCAGTGGTAGAACATCGTACTATCAAGCTGATGACAGTGGTTCAAAACCCGTTGGAGACTGGCTCACAATTGACTAAGTGAAAAAAATAACCAAATATTTGACATCCAATAGCCGATAATTAATAAATCAATGTGCTCTAGTGGTGTCATTAAACACAAAAACTAAAATCCCACGTCAAATCTTTAAACTATCTTAATCAGTTTCTTGGAAGACTGAGAAAGTCCTGTAAGAGTACTTTTGTAACAAATTTATTTATTAAATGTTTGGCTGGGATATTAATTATCTGCTTGACATAATAACCTTTTGTTTGTGTGTCTGGGTCCATATACTGTTAGTAAGGCATTAGACTTTAGATTCAATTGCTTTCTTCTTGTGTTGTCAGTAATCACGTACATGTTATAATCAGTTTTTTGAGGGGTTTTCTGCTGTCATTATTTAATTTCCAGCCAACTTCCCCTTCCCACCTGACCCTTCCCACCCCCTAAAAGAAAGTTGATGTTATTTCCTGTTGTTGTGGTTTGAATGAAATGGCTGAGACTAGCATTTGTTTAACAAACTGTCTGTGTTTGCATTGTTTACAGTTAACAAGTAAGACTGATGCATTGTTCTTCTGAATGATATTAATAATAGGAAACATGTCTTGTTTTGTTTGTGTGTGTGAATCTACCATTTGAATCATTGTCCACGTTCTGTAGCTAACAGTATGTCAGTTTGTGCCTGGTTTGGATGTGGCTTCTTGTCTTAGTATATATTACACACAACTATTGAAGAGTCACCCATTTTGTTACATGATATGAAGATGTAGATGGTTTGAAAATGACAGTGACAAATTATTAATTGTTTAGGATCACGTGAATGACATGTGGAATCTGCTTAATGGAACTTTTAAACTATTAATAATTTTGAAACGGGCAGGTAAATATGGACCCCAAAATTGATAAAGCCTGGTCATAGATAAAATATCCCCAATACATAAAATCTAAACACAACTATCTGTCTTCATTTGCATATGATGACCCTGTTGGTGTAGTGTTGATCCAGATGGATTCATGGCTGGTAGGTTCCGGAATCAAATCTCAGTCGAGGCATGTGATTTTTAATCTTGATACCGGCTCTAACCCAAGGTGAGTGCTCTGCTAGGCTCAGTGGCTAGGTATATGCCACTTACACTAATCAGTGGTTCACAACTGGTTTATCAAAGTGCTATGTACTGTCCTTTCTATGGGAAAACATCAAATATCTCTTGCTGCTAATTGGAAAGAGTAGCCTACATGACTACAGCTTGTTTCAGTTTGTGGTATGTGATGTCCTGTCTGGGAAAGTACATATAAAAGATCCATTGCTGCTAATCTGAAAATTTTCCGTATCTGTTAGTAGTGTTTTCTGTGAATACCACAAGTGACAGAACACTGTATGGAACATAATAGTCCTGAATAGACAGTACGCTGAAATGTCGTCAAACAACCAGTCCTTTCCTTTCATCTATATGTGCAAAGCTAAATGTGTATTTACAATTTGAGTCCTCCATTGGTGATGAATTTGCTTCGATTTTATACTTATTTCTTCACTTGTCATCACAGCACTATATCGGTAACACTTCAATAGTTGTGATTAGAATGTAATTAAATTGCATATATGTTTGTCACATTTCTGTTTAATTTGCATATGTGTTCAATGCCTATAAGCATTCAGTCTTGCATATATTAGATATGTGTAGTTGTTTTTTTGCTATTTTCTTTAAAACTAATTTTATTTTGGATAAAAATAATTTTAATTTTTGAATTAAAAAAAAATATATAAAACAGGAAATACATTTTTCTTGGTGCCTGCCATAGTTCTTCAATTAGTTATCTTACATGTATTAAAAAAAAAAAAGAAGCCATTACATATATACATATTCCCAGTCTAATATCCCATTTTCATTTAAACTGGGTCACACTTAAAATTGCAATTTATTTTTTCACTTAATAAATAGAAAACTAATCTAATGGTGAAAGCCTCGGTGGTCCAGTGGTAGAATGTTGGACTCTCAAGCTGATGACAGTGGTTCAAAGCACTTTGGAGGCTAGCTCACACTTATTGTATGTTAAAATATCCAAATGTTTGACAACCAATAGGCGATGATTAATAAATCAATGTGCTCTAGTGGAGTGGTTAAACAAAAGAAAAAGAAAAGTTTTATAAACAAAAAATTACTGGGAACTAGAAATAAATTAAAAATGAAATAACATAATTTACATAATTTTAAGTTTGACATCTCTATCATAGGTATATTCTTTGAGCATAGCTTAATTACATGTAGTATATACTAGGTAGTATACGGCATATATTTGAAATGTAGAGTATCAACCTACTGATACACATTGCAGGTATTAAATGTGAATTAATAAACTTCAGTGAAAATAGCAAAAGGACAGCTAACACTTACCAAACATTACTTGCTTCCTCGTCTGTGTTTGACATGTACTAACTTTTCCAGTCGGAGGAAGCTGAGCAGGTGAGAATATGCTTAAAGCAGCCATTTGCTTCACTGTTAAGTATTTACTCACAATTTGCCTTGATGATGCCTTGCTGTTCCCAGTTCTGCCATAACATACATTAAAGAGATTGTGTCACAGTTCATTAGCAAATATTACGCTACCATTACAACCCCTGAAATTAAGAAAATGTCCACGGCAAAATAAATGCTGTGGAGAAATAGTGTCCATGGCAATTCTCGGTACTTTATTTTTAATAATAAGAAAAAATACACCTTAAATTTTTTTTTATTCTGTGGCAAAAAAGTGACACAGAAAATGAAAAACTAATAATCACCATGGGCAGTTTCAGGGCTTGTTGTTATTCATATTTAATGATGTTAACAAAACAATTTTTTTTTCTTCATACTTTTAACAAAATATAAATTTCAGGGCAGGAAATAATTCTTTAAAAATCCAAAATATTGTATCACTCCTAAAACAAAAGATTTGATTGGAAACAATAATTATTACTTCACCAAATTCAACACTGTACTTTTACTATTTCTAGCCTCAATTTATTAAATTATGAATAAAATCTCCACCTAAATACAGTTTGTTTTATAGTAAAAACTATTTTTTGTTTTAACTTGAGCAAATGTGTGGGTTATTCATGCACTGGTTAATTTAGATGTCTGACGACTGCTGACATGACGTGATAAAAACCTGTGACAGAGTCTCTTTAACACGAAACACGTGGTGCCATTACACAATATATCTTTACTACTACCCACTCACCAGAAAAAAAGTCTGTGTCACTTCTAACATACCCATCAAATTTAAACTGACATTCCGTTCATATTTCACTAGCTAAGGACACTTGACAAGTTGTTTTTCTTTCTTTTCTAAATTCCTGCTTTTCCCCCACTTCACTTACAACTTACCCATCTTAAATACCTTTACTTACAGTTTGATCAACTTCAAAGTGAATCTTGCCATAGCTTTCTTAGCACCTGTACATTCATAACATGAAGCGAGTCATGTATTCATTCCCTGGTATGGAGTCTTTATAACCTGGAAAGGTTATGTTTATACAGAATACTAAATAATGTTCCAAGTGATACCATTTATATTACAATCATGTTATGTGTTGTAATATAAACCTTATCATACAGGAATTTGTTTTGTAAGTCACCTGCCCACCATCAGAGGATATAATATTTGTTAGAAAATCCATAAATTCAAACATTGTTGCTATTCTAATTCCAAAATAACGTAATGTGTAAAATTATGTTGTAAGCCATTTATACTGACCAGTGGTCCACAACTGGTTTATCAAAGTGTGTGGTATGTGTTCTGTCTGTTGGTAAGTTCATATAAAAATATCTCTTGCTGCTAATCGGAAAGAGTAGCATATGTAGTCGTAGCAGGTTTCTTCTAAAGGCCATGGGTCACAGAATACCATATGTCAAGATACCTAATAGCCACTGAATAAACAATGTGCTGGGCTGTTGTTAGAAAAACAATCCTTTCCTTTCACCTATGATGTCGTCATTCTGTACATGTGTTGCATACAATATTTTTAAGCAACGTGTAGATCTTGAACAGGTGGATATTAAAAATTGTTATGAGTTTTAAAATCTGTTAACTAGTGGAATCAGTACATGACTCTCTGCTGTAAATATGCTCGGCTTATAATGCTATCAGATGAGTTATCAAAAGAATATCTTAATTTTCTACATACACATTGAACATTCAACCCCCACCCCTCTCATTTAAAAATTGTTTTCTCATAAGCTTTTTCTAGCTTCCTTGTGTTTATATGATCATTTATCTCCCCTTAGCTTATCATGATTTTTCTGTTGAGCTGATTTCTGTTACTTTTAAAGGGGCACAGTTTGATTTAAATTGTTTTGGATTTGATGTTTCATTATTTTTGTTTTTACACTGGTTATTGTTTCACTGGAAATGAGTTATTTGTTTGACCATTCACTAGCAATTGACTCATCTGTGTGCTTGTTTCTTTACATTTGATTTGCATTGGAATGGCGTAGGAGGTTAGTATTTGCTGTAACTGTCTTGCAAGTTCGCTTACAACATAACATTTACTATACATTGCATGTTAGTAACCAGTTTTATACATTAATACCAGTACAGCATGAAATCCAGTTACCACCAATGAACCACTGATCTGTGAACTAAATACTACGTACAGGTTTAAAAAATAATTTACTAACCATCTGTTTCATATTTTCAGATTATTTGTTTTGTAAATTGTCAGTCTAGGTTAGAAACCAATATCTGCCAACCTGTTCTTTTTTCCCTTGAATACATTTTTGTAGTAAAGTTTCTGTGAATATAAAATTTAACAATCCAAAATATTTAAAAACGAATTTGTGTCTGAAACATTTGTGTCTGTTGGACTGTGCATATAAAAGACCCCTTGCTGCTTATTGGAAAGAGTACCTTATGTGGTGGCAGCTGGTTTCCTCTAAAAATATGTCAGAAAGACCATATGTTTGACATCCAATGCTGATGATAAGATAAAAATCAATGTGGTCTAGAGGTGTCGTTAAATAAACAAACTTTACTTTTGTTGTTGGCACTTTAACTTGATATCTGAGTTGAATATGTGGTTCATTGGTTAGCAGTTACAGGCTGTATTTGTTGCACTGTAAATCATGAAATTAGTATGAGTACGAAATGAATGTGAGAAATATGACGCCTACTCAAACACAATAATTAATTGATACATGTTAATTTTACTAACAACACTAAAGAAATGATCAAGCAGGATACATTAATAAAGTTCCTCATTAATTTCCTGACATACTAATTTCATGATCTTACAGTATGTTTTTATTAATATGGGAAACTATTCCGTGCTTTGCATACTAAACAGTAGCACTAGGCAAAAATCTTATACAGATTAAGTCTTAATAATTTTTCTTGTTTTCCCTGTACAGTTAATTGTTAACAATGTTTTAAGGACAGGATCTAGCTTGGTCAGTAGAGCAATTGCTTTGGTTGTGAGATTGAACCCCCTTAGTGGACTTGTTCTCTGATTGGGTGTATTCCTGTCCCATCTAGTAATCCAGGACTGGTATATTAAAAGTCGTGGTATGTGCTACCCTGTCTGTGAGAACGTGCATGTAAAGCTGCCTTGTTGATAATGGAAAAATTTACTTACCAAATGATGTTTCATTGTAAAATGCGATAAGCGCCAAATAAAAAAAACCCTGAAAAACCTCCACCAAAAGAAATGCTTGCATCGGTTCTCCAAGTTCACATTGTAATTATTTGCAGAACGCGTCATCTGCCATTTATGAACTTAGTAGAAAATCTGCTTTCGTTCTAATACATGATAATAATACATAAGTGCCATGCACAAATGTCACATTTCCGCACAGAAAAAGTCGTTTTTCTCAAAAATGGAGATACTGCATTTGATATTTTAATTTTTATCATTTTTTTCTGTTTTGTGTGCTCTTTCTCATAGATAGGATAGTACATCTAATGGTCTTTGTTATACTTGCTGTGGGCTACTGAGATGCATATGTAGCTGTACCACTACCCATTGTATTCAGCGTGACTGGTATGAAAAACATACCATAGGTGTTTTGAACCCAGTAACCTAAGCACTGTACCATTAAGTAGTAAAATTATGCCCATTAAGTAAAATTCAGTGTAGCAGACTCAATCTTTATAAATAAATGTACCTGGTGTTGGCAGTTCTATATAAAACAACATGAACTATCTGTATAGGATTATGAGTACACTTAAAACATTTAAATATTGGGGGGGGTTTAGGGGGGAGACTGAAAAGGAGTGCCAAAAGTGGTTTGAAGGGCACCTACAACGTATTCAATAAATGTAAATGTTGTTGCAAAGAAAGGGCAACACATATTTTTTGAGGGAGGGGGCAAATACCTCCCTTGTCCACACTCCACTGGCTGCACCGGCTGAGGGAGGGGGCAAATACCTCCCATGTCCACGCTCCACTGGCTGCACCGGCCGAGGGAGGGGGCAAATACCTCCCTTGTCCACGCTCCACTGGCTGCACCGGCCGAGGGAGGGGGCAAATACCTCCCTTGTCCACACTCCACTGGCTGCACCGGCCGAGGGAGGTGGGCAAATACCTCCCTTGTCCACGCTCAACTGGCTGCACCGGCCGTGGTAAATCATTTTGCAATTTTGTTTGAAAATATGTATGAAGTTGAAGAAAATATTCTAATCCAAATAAGTTGATGACCACTCTAAAAATGGATGGAGTCTATAAAAATGTGTTAAAAATAGGGAAAGCAATCTTGTAGTTTACAGTAACTTTAACCTTGCTTACATTCTCTAGTAAGTGCTACTACAGCATATTAGAACAAGATTCATGTGTACCACCTTCAAACTGTAAGATGAAACTGGTTGGGAAAGTATTGGAAAGTCAGCATGGCTGGGAGCATGCTAGAGCAACGTCACATGATATGCACAGAATAGTAGACATCTGGTTATGATTTCTGCTCATTAACACATCTTTATTAGCAGCAGCATCATTGAAATACTGCACCACTCCTACATGCACCCAATAAGAAATGTGAGCTACTTAGACAAAAAGAGGCCTATGCAGTATCATTTATTCTGAGGTTAAAATAACCTTAAACCAAAAGATCATGTACCCTATTTTAGGCAAATTGAAAAAAACCCAGTATTCCCCATTTTAAAAGTAGTCCGTAACTTATTTTAATGAGAATATGTTAATTGACTGGTTCCCGTAGCAATATTATTAATAGTAAAGCTGTCTCCAGACTACCCATTTGACTTAAATATTTAAATATTGGTTTTGTCTTTCTGAAATGAATGCAGTAGATAATGATTCACTTGTTTAAATAGTTTTTCAGACTTGCCTACCTTTGTATTCCTCAGTGTTATGGAGAATATAATTTTAACACATGTAGTTTTTGTATTGTTGTTTACATTTTGAAAATATCTTGTTGAAAAAACATAAAACAGTACATCAAGGATAAACCTATTTTCTAGTTAACAGGCATGCATTGAAAGGTGAAGGTCAACCTTATATATATTCAGACCAAGTCTTGTTTAGCATACAATCTAATATTAACAATTTCTTAATATATAAAGTTCTGTAATTTTAAAATTGTTCATTGTGATTTCTCCAAATCTTAATACTACTATACAGTCACTGTTGACATTTCTCCTTTTCCTACATAAATCATAGTTTGAATTACTAATATTTGCATGTAAACTGTAGCACTATTGTGATGTGAATTTTGATAGTTAATTTTATTCTGACTAACTTCATGATGTATCATATTGTTATATAATAGTGTGATATATATTAACCTAATATTTCATACTGTTGTATAATTAACTGCAAGATATACTGTATTGTTATGTGAGTACATGTGTCATACTAAATGTGTGATGTATCATTTTGTTACATTATAACTATTTGATATATCATATTGTTATGTAACTATCTATATGGTATGTCATACTGTAACATAAATAACTAACTCTATGACAAACAAATTGGATGATATACCACACTTTTACATAATAATTTCATGATATACTGTTATGTAACCAATATATCATTCTGTTATGTAACTGATACAGTTGTATGTAACATAGTTATGTTACCATTTGCATATGCCATATAATATGACAAATGAATTTAGGTGCATCTGTTGTATTATATAATTAACCATCTGACATATAAATAATATGTATCATATTATTTAATGTATGTTAATAATATATATCATGTAAATAACCATATATGGTATATCCTTATGTAAATAACAGCATGATATAAGTGCATTGTATGTTATATTATACTTTGTAACTAGATGATATACTATTATGTAACTATATATCTGCAGGATGTGTCATTGTAAAACTGTATTATATATCATAATGATACAAAACTCTTGTATTTAATTATATCTGCATCTTGCAAATTGTTTTTAAAAATTATTTTTATTTTAATTCTCCTTTTTCATTATTATTTAAAAAAAAAAATTATTTATTATTATTATTATTATTTTTTGCATTATGACCATTGGCATGTATTAATATACTAATACTGGTATGTTAATTTAAAATATAAAAATGTATTTGAATGATTAAACTGATTGCATGTCCTGATATTTTAAAAATCATGTCCAGTGTTTAAAATGTATTACCTGTACATGTAGTAATATTATTTATTTTATTAATTTTTACAAAACTGTTTTTATCTATATGAGAATTGATAATTTTACAAATATTATGAAATAATGATAAGCATGCATACAGCACAGTTTGTAGCTTCTTAAGAAACCATCTAGTCATTAAAGATATGTAGTAGGTTGTTACGCATTGCCATGGTAATTACTGGTAATATGTATTTGGACAAATTAAGACTGCTTTATAATTTGTCATTTCGTGATGATGTACTATATTTACAAAGGGTGATACTGCTAAGTGTTTTGCTAACACGAGTTGTCCATCAGTGACACTGTGTATCGTCAGTAGTAAAATATATTTTGTTTGCTGTTGTTCACAGTTGTGAACATTTCCCATTTGTAAAAATTGTACAGTTGGCAGTATAGGAGTCAAGACCAGCATACAATTTTATATACTCAGCCAAAACAGAAAGTATGCATGTAATCAATAGTCATTTATTTTATAAACCAGATGACATTCATGGCAGAAATTCAGGAATTAGATAAACACACTATTTAGGAGGAGGTGTGTGTATGCAGTAATATCACAAGTTACAAACGTGTTTGCTGCTAACAGACCGTCACTGAGACCACTCCATGAAACAAAAATATTTCAACATTCAAAACATATTTCAACCTTTTTGGTTAAAATCACTTCAGAAACAATACAATGACTAATTAATAATGTCATATTGAATACTGTAAATATATGACAACAAATTTGTTTATTAATTGTGTATGTGTTACAGGACATGAAATAATATTTAATCAGATTACATTTCAGATGTTTGCAAAATAAATGTGAAAATTACAGATTTTACATTGATCACAAAATTGATCTGGTATTTGCCTATTTTATGCTCTGTACTAGCATCATACATAATATAGATGTTTCTGGTACAGTTTGTAAAGCTTTCATTGTTTTTATAATCATGAAATTATAGCTAATGTATGTTGTTTATTTATGGCAAATATTCCTCTTGCTAAAGAATATTTTCTTTTATAAAACAATTTTAGGATATTGCCAACAAATGGACTGAGGTGAAACAGTTGGTACCGAACCGTGACCTTGTCCTTCAACAGGAGATGATGAGACAGCAGAACAACGAGCGAATGCGCACACAGTTTGCTGCCAAGGCTAACACCATTGGTCCGTGGATTGAGAACCAGCTGGACGCCGTGGCATCAATAGGTGTGCAGATGAAGGGTTCACTGGAAGACCAGTTGAACAAGCTACATCAGTACGACAAGTCCGTCAATGCATACAAACCTAACATGGACGAACTCGAGAGATACAACCAGGTATACATATATATAGTTTTACAAATGTCCATCATTGTACAAACCTAACATGGACGAACTCGAGAGATACAACCAGGTATACATATATATAGTTTTACAAATGTCCATCATTGT
>JAULBS010011034.1:0-11137 GCA_032355785.1 Symmetromphalus regularis | reverse complement strand
TAGGGATTAACAGAGTTTGTGTATTGCAGAAGTTTATTGTTAAACATCAAATGCTTTTAGTCCTTTTAAGTAACACACATATATATATATATATTTGATGCGTTTATTGTTGGTAGTATCAAATAAGTTGATTTTATCAAACAAAATTCTTGAAAATATTGTGAAAAGTTAATGTTTCTATATTATTGGTACTGAAGGGACAGGTTTTTAATTAGTGATACTAAATTAAAATGATTAAAAAAAAATTGAAGTTGTCAATTATTAGTAATGCCAAATAATTTCATGATCATACTGTGTGAAAATAAATTAAAAATTGCTTTAATACATTTGTTTAAAAAAAAAGTTTTTTGGTGACGGAGGGACATTTGCTGAAAAGGACGTTCACAGTATTTTTTAACTTGTTACCACTAATTATTTATAATACTTAAGAGAGAAAATCAAGTTACAATTGTAAAGAAAGGTATGCTGTGCTATTTAAAGTTGTTAGATTTCTACTTTAGACATTAGTTGACTGTAAAGTGCTTGTTAAAAAAAGTCTGTTTTTCATACAAAGTTACTCTTATCGAAAAATAAAATAGGATATACTAAAATTAGTATAAGGTTTTAATGGTTTGGTTTATCTTTGAAACGTAAAAAGTTCTAGAAAGTAGACATTAATAGCTTTCTAACCATACAACTCAGAATACTGTATTCCAAAATTGTATTTCTTTCAAAATGTAGCATTTTGCTTGATCTTGCTCTTAGGCATTTTAATTAAAAAATTTCAAATCAAAAAAGTGGGAGGGTGTGTGCCCCCTGTACTAAAAGTGTGTGAATGTTCCTCCTCCCCCTCCCTTCCCAGCATTTACACCCATGAAAATTAGAGGCATAGTTAGTCCAGTGATAAAATAGTGAAAAAGGAAAACAGGGCAAAATTGAGGTGGAGTATTTGTTTACAAGTTCTCTAAGATTGGTGGATTTTTACATGTTATTTTGGTAAAAAATAAATTTTCGCTAATACATTTTGATTTGTAGATCATTGTTATAGTAATGGAAGACTGGCATGTCTTGTGCTACAATCATGAGCTGCAGTTGTTATGGCAACAGAAGTTGATGGACCGCTCACAGCTAAAGGATGCATACATCATTAAAGCGATGGGAGTGCTAGTAACATCACATTCAGTGAGGAGGAATGACGAAGGACTAATTATTGTAGGAGGCAGTATGACCCATAAGATTCACAATCAACCAGACAAGCAGTCGGATGTGGGACAGCAGTTAGTATTTTATTTACTTTTTCTAAAATATCTTTCCTGTCTCCCCCAACCTCTCATCATTTTATCAAGGTCTTAATTATTTTACAAAGATGAAATCTTCACAAATCAGCTAGTGAGTCAAATTCTCTCAATTGTGGTTTAAAAATCGTCATGGATTTACTGGACTCGCAAAAACTGCATAACGGGCACAATAAAATGTCATCTGGACACCCAGAATCACAAAAATATGAAAACTGTTTTGGTTATATAATAGACTCAGTCGTGAATAAACAATAGAGGGTGGGGTGGAGTGTGTAATGGGACATTTTAGTGGGGGAAAAAAAAAAATTCATTTAAAAGAAATAAAAATGAAGAGAGAATAAAAAAAAATCTTAATGTAAAAACATTTTTTCAGCAACACTTGATTAAATGCCCTGCACTGCATGAAAATAGAATATTGTGATAGGTAGATACCTAACTAGCAGATTTAACATTGCAGGAATCTGAATGAAACTACAACACACAGCCATAGGGATAAAATAGAAGACGATGATGAAGCCAGCCATTTTTCTACTTTTGCTCTGAGTGGAAGCAATGGCACAATCCGATGGCATCATCTGCCAGGTGACTTTATACAGCCCACACAAGACGCTATGGTAAATATTTCTTAAGAAGAGCAGAATATAAAACTGTATACCCCGCCCATTCCCATCCCCAAGCGCTAAACAAACAAAGAAACAACTTACAGGATTATTTCCTTTACCACTTTGTTATTTCCTGTAACACCAAGTTATTTTCTGTACCACTTGGTTATTTTCTTTACAATCTGTTACTGATACACTTAGATGAGCGTGTCTGCCTGTGAAGCGGTCGGCCATAAAATTGATCCTTCTCAGTGAACCCTTTTGCAGTTTGGTCTATTTTCCATTCCAGCCATTGCTCCACAACTGGTTCATCAAATGCTGTAGTATATGCTGTGCTGTCTGTGGGACAGTGCATGTAAAAGGCCCCTTGCTGCTTATCAGAAAGAGTAGCCTAAGTGGCGGCAGCAGTTTTCCTCTAAATAAATATGTCAGAATGACCATATGATTGACATCCAATAGCCGATGATAAGATACAAATCAATGTGCTCGAGAGGCGTCGTTAAATAAAACAAAATTTACTTTTCAAAAAGTAACTGCTAAATTTAAAGGATGATTTAAGATAAAAATCAATGTGCTCTAGAGGCATCATTAAATAAAACAAATTGACTTTTTTTTTGCAGGAAAATGTGAGAGAATATCATTGGAAGCTGGGACTGAAAAGAAATCGCTTGCATAAAGGAGAATCATTATGGACCACGTACAAACACAACATTCTAGAGTTCATGGTGAGATAAAACTTTATCAAACTGTTACTTAGCTCGTGGATTCACTAACTCTAAAGATTATAAAAGTGAAATGTAAAAAGTTTTGGTGACATGCATGTTAATCAAATAATAAATAAAAACAAATTCAAAAGGCAATCTATAGGTTGTAAAATGAGAAAAGATAGATAGTGTTACATAATCTCTGCTCAAAAGAGAAAAAACATGCACAAACGTCACATTTCCCCACACAATTTGTTTTCTGGGACCATAAACGTGTAAAGCCCCCCCCCACAAACCGCCACCTCCCCCCCCACCAAAAAATAAAATAAAATTATAAACGTGAAGAAGTATATTGCTTAATATGAAAAATTTCATCACAAAACACAATAAGGGGCAAACAAACAAAAAAAAAAAACCACTGAAAAATCACCACCAAAAGAAAGGCTTGCATTGTTTCTCCAAGTTCACATTGTAATTGTTTGCAGAATGCGACATCTACCATGTATGAGTTTAGTAGAAAAAATGTTTTGATTCCAATACGTGATAAGCACCATGCACAAACGTCACGTTTCCAAACCCAAAAAATGCTGTTTTTCTCAAAATGTCAAAAATAGAGATATCACATTTTGCAATGAAACTCTTCATATATAAAAAATAGAAAATTAAAATTTGCAGCCTCATCTTTGGACAAGAATTGAAGACACAAAATTTACACTGGCAAGAATTCAGAAGCTGGCCCAAGCCATGGATGGGAAAAGTGAAGATTCTACCGAGTCCAGCTCACAAACGGCAAAAAGCAGTGCACTAAAATCAAAACACATCGTTGGATATGCCTATGGGGGTCAGAGACCACACAGCAGTCATGAACACGTAGCCAACCCCAATGCTGTTGTCATTCACAACCACAGGGGCATAGAGGTTCTTAATATATTATCTGGTGAGTCATTTAAAATTGATGATGGTAAAATATATGCCTTGTTCAAATTGTTCCTACCTCCGACAAATTAAGAAATTTTAAGTATATTTCTAATTAATATATTTCTAATTATCATTATGTAATTGATTCTATGTTTAAGGTCCACCCATATCTAAAGATATAACTCTATAAGGCAGATATTTATTTGAGTATTTGTTCAATGACCCCCAGCACAAAAAATAAATATTGGCTAATGGGGGTCATATTCTACAGAAAATAAAACAGTAATATTTAAACCTGAAGTACATATACATATCAAAGATTTTAAATAAAAGAAAATATTATTTTTGTGACTATAGTATTTATATATATATAGCACGATTGTCCATTTAATAAAGACTGAAATTTTCTATAAATATTTAACCCACCCAGACATGTCATATGTTAATAATAGATGTGCTATTGCATTAAGTGTGAAGAAGATTGATGTGAAATAGGAGTGCGCTTTGTAGCAGAAATATATTTGAGTGTGAGTGGGTGGAGGGAGTGCTGTGCTTTTTTGCCCACTTTTTTTATCGTATTAATGTTTGCCATTGTAACCAAAATCTGATATAAAGATTTTACCCGATTTGTCACTGCCTCCCACACTCCAAAAGTCGTTCTTAAAGGCCTGCAATATACAATGTACTGTTTTTGTTCTACAGGCCGCCCGATCACACGAGTTCCCTTCCAAAGTGCTTTCTCCATCTACCTGGACATTGACGGTGATGGGAATCTGGAGCACGTTAAGTGGGGTCAGTATAGGGACCACACAATGTGTTATCTGGAGATTTGGAGAGAGTCTCCTATCACGGAGAAACTTGAACAGCTTAACGTGTGTGTCACCAAGCGACTCATCTGGACACGATCATGGGCTCTTGAAGAAGACTTCCACAAGAAACTGCCACCTTACGTCATCAGGAGGTATTATATAATTATTAGTATTTTGATTCGGGACCAGTTTCTATATCAAATATAAAGACTTCCACAAGAAACTGCCACCGTACATCATCAGGAGGTATTACATAATTATTAGTATTTTGATTCGGGATCAGTTTCTATAACAAATATAAAAAATTCCACAAGAAACTGCCACCGTATGTCATCAGGAGGTATTATATAATTATTAGTATTTTGATTTGGGATCAGTTTCTATATCAAATATAAAGACTATCATGATATTTCAGGTATGGGAATTTTATCCCCATTACCATATATGGGTCATTCTCCCAAAGTTGTGTAATTTGACCAGTGTAACTGAGAAATTTTAAAGTTGGGCAGAAGTGTTTAATTTTGAACTTATTTTATCTGTTGGTATCTGTTGTTAGTAAAACAAGCCACAGCAGTGATGATTTATACTTTATTTTAATAAAATAACTTTTTCTACCCCCATCAATTACATGAAATTACACAACTTTGGGAGAATGACCCATATACCTGCTAGTAAAGTTCACGGTATGCCTCTAGGCATGTTCTGTATGTCCAAAGACACAGAGTTAAAAAAAAACAAAAAAAACAAAACATTCTCAATTAAAAATACCAAAATTCATTCATTTTCTGGCAGGGTACCTCACCCTTTTGTACCCCATTGCAATCTGCAATCCCTTCGATTTATTACGTGATCATGGAAGTGTACACAAAATGGAAGCTTAGTTAACTAGTTAAATACAACCTTAAGTTTGTAATTTAGATAAATTTACAACATATAAGTGCTATCACTAGATCATTTTGCTATGGATTGCGATGACAAGCTGAAGAAAATAGACGTATTGCATAATATATTTATATTTTTGTGATGGTAGTATTAAAAAAAAATTATTAGCACATTGATGTATTAACAATGAGGTATTGCATGTCAAACAGTTGGAAATTATGACATTGTAGTCAAGTATGAGCCAGCCACCAACAGGTTTTGATGTCCTACCATTTGATCACTCAGGCTGACTAAAGAGGGCAGTGTAATGCTGCTACATACAAATTGCACAGCAGTTTTTACGGTGACATTACCGTTAACTGCAGTAAACTACGAGGTCTGTAATCATGAGTCTTTTCTAGGGTGGACACTTTATTTTGTAATGTTCAAAACAATGAAATATAGAATGCCAAATGAGCATTATTGAATCCTGGTGACAACCAAATCTGTATATGTTTCTTTACTGACATGAGCTACGCAGCTCATCTTTAAATACAAATAAAATAAACAAATACAAATTGCAAATTCTCAAGTTACAAATTCAATAAGGAGAACAGGCTCTGATAACATAGAAGACAAATTTTAACAAAACAAACATACAAAACAGACATCAATGGAAAATGCCTTGTATAATGTCTTTTCTTATATAGCTTTATTACATAAATATTTTCCAAGATTGTATAATTGCTTTACATTTTCAATGTATAGATGTGGTGTAAGAAGTGTCAGTGCCCAGCATGTGTGTGTAATTAAACTTCTTTGTTGGCATCTATATTGAAAGTTTCAGTTTTGTTACTTTGCCAGTATTTGTTGAATATTTATCACTCATTTCTATTACACAAAGTCTAAAGAAGAACTACTAAACATTAGATCAGATTTAAAAGTAATGTTTATGCTCTGTCCATAATGATAAAAACTACATGTAATGCGATTTAAACCTGCTGAAACACGGGTTATGATACACCACATATGCTGTCTTATTACCCATATGGCTCAACATATCTTGGTTCGTATCAAAGTGTTACGTCCTACCACTATGTTTTTTTTATTCAAATTTAACTTAAAACTGATAATGGGTAAAAAACAGAATATTAAACTCGCTTCCATTTCGCACTATTTTATGTACCTTGTGAAGTAATTTTTATTGTCACTCGCTAAAGCTCATGACAACAGAAAATTATTTCACTCGGTACATCAACATGATACGAAATGGAAATTTGTTTAATATCCTATAATTATCAAATTCAACAATAGTTTATGAAGAAATTAATAATATATTACAATTCTAATATAATGTATATTTGAACAGTGTAGCTAAGAAGACGGGTTTGGTGCATCATCTGCTTGGGCGACATCTTTCAACAGACCAAGGCTTTGATGTTGTTTCCGTATCAAGCCTTGGACGAGTTTCATCATTTGACCTTGATGGTCATTTACACTGGCAGGTATGATAAACAGAACAGTTTGATAAATTGACAATGTTATTTTAATATAGCAAAACAGTCTCTTGGGCAATTCCACTGTCACAGTCGTGACCATCTAATAGGTTTTGTAGGATATACAATGAAAACCTCACGTCAGCTTTTGTTTCATAGTATGATTAGAGACACAGATGCCCACATTATGAAGTACGGTCATTATTATATTTGTCTGATGCCTCTTATATTTATGTTTTACTCCTGTAACGGGTGTAACAGTTACAGTTCACACCCGTTACAGGGGTAAAAAATGGCTAGTCACTATAATAGTTCTCTTTCAAATATAATAGTGACTGTATTTCATAATTTGGGTGTCAGTGTTTCTAATCACATTATAAAACTAAAGCCACTTGTTAAGATTTTCATGGTATATTCTATAAAAAGTCTCTGATGGTCACACTCATGACAGTAGAATTGCCCTCTTGTAATAATTTTTATTTTATAGAATCGGAAGGAAAAAGTAAAGTTTTGTTTTATTTAAAGACACTTCTAGAGCACATTGATTTTTATATTATCATCAGCTATTGGACGTCATACATATGGTCATTCTGACATATGGCTTTAGAAGAAACCCGCTGCCGCCACGTAGGCTAATCCTTCCAATTAGCAGCAAGGGATCTTTTATATGCACAGACAGGACAGCACATACCATGTCCTTTGATAAACCAGTTATGGACCACTGGTTGGAAAGGAAAATAGCCCAAACTGCAAATGGGTCCACTTAAAAGGATCGATCCAACGACCGACCGGTTCACAGGCAGACTTGCTACCGTTTGAGCTAGATCCCGCTCCCAGAAGGAAAAAAAAGTTTTACACTGCACTTGTACTACATAATTATGTAACTTTGTCTATGGAGATATTTCAGTTATAACAATCATCAGTGTGGCATTAACATGCTAAACTGAGATAAACAAATATTTTCTCTATCCATGGTCAGTGTGATATATTCCCTTACTAACTCACTCATAGACAGTTGAACATGTCGACGTTTCATTAAAATATCATTGATTCATGAAAATGGCTGCCGAAGCGAAGCATGGTTTCATATGCTCTACTAAAAATGTTGGAATATAGGAGTAAATAGTAAAGTAACAACCAGTCTACAGAGTGTATAGATGACTAATTGATCTTTTTACTCTGACGTTGCAAAGAAAGATTTGTATTTTTGGATATGAAGAAGTTACTGAAGAATTGAAATTATAATATCAAGAACAAAGAAAAGAACATGGATTACCTCATTCCTCTTCAGATCCATTTCTGAGTTTTTTCAGGATTTACTGCAGAGGATATTCCAGGCGAAGAACAGTTAAAAAAAATGAAAAACACTATTTCCATAGATGACTTCCAGACTGAAAATTCAGTGGACACAGATGATGATACTGATAATCAAGAATCCAACATGGCCGACAACAAGTTTCCACAATTCTTGGGAATAACACACAATAAGTTGAGCTCTACTATCACAGTGAGTTCTTTCATGTTGGATACAATAAGGAGATACTTGGAAGTAAATCTAAATCTGAATGGTGGAAATTCTCAAAGTGGATAAATTTATAAAACAAAGTATAAACCATCCACAACAGTGACTCTTTATGTGACAACCAGCAAGATGCACGTGCAAGCACCAGGATACACTGCATGGGTAATTGGGTTTATTGACACTTGCAATTCCAAGGAATTCTCAGGCAGTTCCAGTGAAGAAATCATTTATACCCAGTCAAGATGATTTTAACACTAGTGTTTGTGAGATCAGTGTAGCATAGCCTGTCTGTGAGGTCAGTAGAGCATAGCTTGTCAATTCAGGACCTATCTGATGTTTTCACTGAAACAGATCTTGATACTGATAACCTAATTAGACAAACTCAAAGACTATGTATCACTAAATAACAATCAGGCAACTTTTCCTAAATCAATAGAAAAAGGAACCCAAAAAACACAGAACACCATAACTAGATGTATAGACATACAAAGAAAACCATAACTAGATGTATAGACACACAAACAGAGAAAACAATAACTAGATGTAAATCAACAGACACACAAACAGAGAAAGAAAGACAACTTGTAAGTCTTGTTAACGTTCCATTCACTTCAACATCTTCACAAACAAGCAAACAAAATATCTACATATGATAGGAACCCAAACATACACAGAACTCCAGTGTAACATTATCTCAGCATCTACCCACAGCTGTACGGCAATGGATTACACTTTCTTAATGATTTCACAGACAGAAAAGATTTCTGATAATGTCATATAAATAAAAACAACACACAACAAACCAGTGGAAGTCAAACAAATTGATGTCACTCAATACAAATCAATCTTAAAAAAACATAAACCTCTACATATCTATGATGGATGAACGTGCGAGTCCAAAACAGTCCTACTACAATTTGTGTGGAGAGAACAATCATTCAAGTAGTGCGTGCAGACATGGTAAGCTTGTAAAATGCTATTCAATGACATGTGGTGATACTGGACATAAGGAGAAGTTTTGTTCATTATATAATTGATGGTCTGGCACAGAGGACAATGTCAATAAAGCTAAAAGTGATAAAGATGATGTACATTGTGTATATAAGAATCCGCACATTACAGTTTATAATTATTTTGATCCATTAAGTTCCTTACCATGTGATGACTGTTTTTCAATACCATGTATATGTAGTATAGATTATGCTGTTAGTTATCTAAATTCCACTGATGCCACAAAGAAAGTCAATGTTTGTGCTGTTACTAGATCAAGTGAAACTATTTTAATTAACCAATCACAAAAAATCACTTTAACTAAAACAACTAACAGCTCCTTTTCTGATAGCAGTAACACTAACAACATTATGCACCATGTAAATATAACTGACACAAAGTCTGATACAACAAATAATGAAACATCTGACCCCATTCAATCAAAAATAAATGTTACAAGCAAAACTGAAAACAACTCCTTTGGTTTTGAAAAGAAAGGGCTGCACATAGCAAACTTGAACATTAGGCACCTACTACCAAAGTTGGACGAGTTAAAACTTAAAATTAATGAATGCTCAATTCATTTACTTGGCATATGTGAAACATTTCTAACAGATAACGTATCTGATGAAGAGTTACATATTGATGGCTTTGAACTACATAGGCAAGCTGATATGGGTGGAGGTATTGTAATCTATATTTCTACATGTATTAATTTTAGAAGACGAACTGATTTAGAAACAGGTGAAGTAGAGAGTATCTGGCTTCAAATAAATCTCCCGAAATCCAAACCTTTCTTATATTGTTCAGTATACCGACCTCCAAATTCAACAGCTGATTGGATAGATAAGTTTGAAAAAGAAATTTCTAAAGAAATTAATGTTCAGAATAATGAAATTATTATAACCGGTGATTTTAATGTAGACTATTTAAAATCCCTTCCAAGAAAATGGGTACAATGCTTTGAACAATATGATTTTGAACAGATTATCACTACCACCACAAGAATCACAGCAACCTCAGAAACATTAATAGATCACATTTACACCAACAAACCTGAAAATATCTGTGAAACTCAGGTACATACTTATGCAATTAGTGATCACTACCCTGTTTCTGCTACTAGAAGAACAGTGCAGAATCCTCAAAAGTCTAACCATATGTCAATAACATATAGAGATTTCAAAAATTTCAGTGAAGATAACTTTCTTAAAGATCTTCAAAATGAGCCATTTAATGAAATCAAAAATGAAACAATATGTAATTATGCTGTTGAAAAATGGTATACACTCTTTAATAAAATTCTTAATATTCATGCACCAGTAAAAACAAAACGCATTAAGCAGCAGTTTAACCCTTTAAGCGCCGTGGTTGCAAATATTGCGACGAGAGTGTATGGTGTGTTGCATGTGTTACTGATGTGGTGAAATGAACTCGCTCTCTATTATTATAACTTCCGATTAATGGTGGAAAGCGTGCTGAACATTTTGATATATTACACTGCATGCTTTTGTTAAAAATATTTTGTATATTACGTGTTTGAAATTGGAGATTTGGTGGAACGTAAAATGTTTAATGTGAGCGAAGTGTTAGGCTTGATTCAGGCTGATACAGACAGTGGGAGTGAGCCAGAAAGTGATTTTTCCGACGCGGGATGGCCAGACGATGCACCAGAAAGTGAGAACGAAACTTGTTTTGATCAATCCCCACCCCCACCAATAATTCCAAAGACAAGGGGTCGAGGTCGGAGTCGTGCTAGAGGTCGTGGGCGTGGTCGTGCTAGAGGACAGGGTCATGAACGGAACAGTGAATGTAAATCGGAAAAGAATGCCATTTGAGTTGAGACCTGTGAATTGTGCTCTTGCTAAAGGAGATGACCCCGTTTACTGTCGAAATGGGAAACTGTTAGCAGTTGCTTGGCATGATACCAAGAGACTTCACATGTTATCATCAGTCCA
>JAULBS010011023.1:0-11138 GCA_032355785.1 Symmetromphalus regularis | reverse complement strand
CGAGATGCAGTGGTTATGTAAGTTGTTGAATGAAGTATTTCTATGGACAAATCAAATGTTTATATTTGAAATTAATTCTTTGTTAGGAAATTAATTAGGTCAAGGGTCCGTGGGACAATGCGTTTAATTCTTACTGTACATTCTACCCAATCATTGGTTTGTTTTGTTAAACGACACCATAATAGCACATTAATTTATAAATCATCGGGTATTGGATGTCGAATATTTGGTTAATTTGACACGAAGTCAAGTGTGAGCAAGCCTCCAACGACTTTTGAACCACTGTCATCAGTTTCAGAGTCCGACGTAGTACCGCTGGACCACCGAGGGTGACTTCTGCCCAATCTATCCAGTACTGACTAGAACTAATGATATGTGTGCTTTTCCCATATTTAAAGAATGACCAAAATCTGTATATCTTACCACTATTAAAAATAAAATAAAATATGTGGAGGCGGTGAGCTTCTTTTCTCACACTCAAATACATAAGTTGCAATTACCATGTGCTTGACACGGACTAAACAGTGTGCCACCAGGGTCGCCGTAAAACAAAATATTCTTCCCAACTCAAAGTGAAGTGGACTGTTACTATTTCCAAGAAGATTGAGCTATATTTATGCAATCAATACAAAGCGTTATTTATCATTGCTAGGTGGCTGCGGGTTCACGGTTGAAAACATACATATCGTTTGATGTGTTTTGGATCGTTACTGATGCTAATTGAGACACGAATATAGCACTTTTCATTATGCTAATCCGGTTAGTGATGGTCGGTGGTGTTCAAGTGGTTTTGACTCGCCATGCATCCACTTGACTTCATTAAATAGAACTGCAGGCTAACGAAATAAAGTGCCAGCAGTGAAATATTGTTAAAAGTTTTTGCAAATCATCACTACAGTCATCAATATACAACCATCACCCCAATACCACTACCATCACGACCAGCATCATCACAGTCACCCCCAATGTTACCACCATTATCATCACTCCCAATACCACTACCATCATCATCATTAGCAACACCACCACCAATAACACAACCATCACCACCACTACCATCATCGTCATAATCACCCAAATACCACGACCATCATCATTATCATCATCACCCCAATACAACCATCATCATCTTCACCTCCAATACCACAACCACCATCACCCCAATCCCTCCATCACCACCCCCCATCATTGTCACTACCACAGTCGCCAATCCTACTACCACCACCATCATCGTCGTCGTCACCAAAATTGTGTTCTGTTTTATTAAAATGATATCTCAAAACTTACTTTTGTCTCTAGGATTTAACACCATCCGGTAAAACCTCTGACAGAATGTTCATCATAAACACGACAAAATAACATATCGGTTGATTTCCTGTTCTTTATCACATTTACTTACTTGCACATGTGCCTTGACAGATAACAGGAATTTTGAAAAGAGAGTCCACAAATATATACATGTGTATATTTTTTCATATTGGATGGGAGATCCAATTTAAATTACGACCAAATTATAAAGGAGAAACAAACCCATTGGGGAATACGGCGCACGCCCGCCTGCGTGCGTATTTGCATGTGTGTGGACGCACTGAAATACCAATAATCCGCCTATGATGAGCCATCACGTAGACTATTTCAGTCTATTTCTATTTGGTTTGTATTGTCATTCATTACAATTCGTTATACGGCCGATATGTCCCGAGTGTATTCAGTTTTACTTGCATGATCTGTCACCAGGATGTGGGTCTTAATGTATGTTGTTTAGATAAGAATTAAATTAAAACCACGCCAGAGTGATTTGTGAGATATAATTTTAATTAGACTGCATTAGCATTATGAACGCTTTTGCCGATATAAAATGACGTCTCCTAGGTTTTAAACACTGAGTACGGGAGATAAACATATTTTAATGTTTTTCATTACGCGATCTGTCAGATAAAGCAAGCATGAGGAAATGTTTTGGGATGATCAATACAGGTAATGCAATGACAATGTTGTGTCGTAACATGCATTAGAAAAATAGCGCAGTTTTATGACACAACATCATTTCAGAGTGCTTTATCTACTATCGATCACAAGCACGCGATCGGGTAATGGCTAATTTCGATTTGTTTCATTAATTGTGTGTGTCTGTATTGAGAAAATGCCGATCCCTCTGTATTAGAATAACATAACAACTACTAGTAAAAAGAAAAGTTTGTTTTATTTAATGACGCCTCTAGAGCACGTTCATTTTTATCTTATCATCGGCTATTGGACGTCAATCATAATATGGTTATACTGACATAGGTTACTCTTTCCGATAAGCAGCAAGGGATCTTTTATTTGTATTCTCTCACAGATAGGACAGCACATATCACGGTATTTAATGAACTAGTTGTGGATCGCTGGTTGGAACAGAAAATAGCCCAAAGAGCAAATGGGTCCACTGAGAAGGATCGATCCGAGGACCGACAGTTTCGCAAGCAGACACGTTACCGTTTGTGCTACATCCCGCTACTATACCAGTACATATATATTACAAAAAGAAAAGAAATGCATCTTTAACGACTTAAACCAAATGGTATGATGTCAGACATAGACCTATGCTTGGTTGTAACTAAATTTATTTTCTTGGTGTTGAGAAAAGAAAAAGAAATGTTTGTTTAACGACACCCACAAGTTATTTTTTTTTTGGGGGGGGCTGTTAGATGTCAAACATACTGTGTTTGCTACTCGCTGTTTTCAGAGGAAACACGCTACCGCCACTTAGGCTACTTTTTCCGATTAGCAGGAGTCTGTCACATGAGCTTTCAAACAAAAAGGACAATACCGACCATGGCCTTTGCTACACCAGTCGATGACTACTGATTGAAAAGAGAAATGACCCAAACGAACCATCGCACCTCATGTAGAAGCGTCAATCATATGGTAATTCTGACATATTTCTTTTTAGAGGAAACCCGTGGCCGCCACATAGGCAACTCTTTCCAATAAGCAGCAAGGGACTTTTATATGCACTTTCTAACAGATAGGACAGCACATACCACGGCCTTTGATGAATCAGTTGTGGAACACTGGTTGGAACGGAAAATAGCCCAAATGGTTTAAGCGTAATTGTGTGAAAATCGGTATGAGTTTAGCCAATACCTTAAGGCTAAACTAAGTCTGCCTATGTTGTCCAGCAGGATTGTTGTGCGTATTAAAAACCTCAGACATTCGATTATCTGGTGACAAGAGACTGATAATCTTCTGGCGGCTGTCTGCTGTGGTGAATCGGATGACTGGTCAGCCTGGCATTGAAAAGACAAGAGAATCAAATGTCGCCATTGACTAGACAGTATTTCGTTTACCTACCTGATCGATGGTAGTTATGTCATCCTCACAACGTTAGGAGTCACTCCGAGTCCGTTTGGACTCCTGACCAATATAGCTCATAAAAACTTGGGCTGCTTACCGCGCCATCTATACGAAAACTTTTTTTATGATATCATACTTAAAAATATTATCTAATCAGATCGCTCGTTTTATAAGCTAGATCTGAAACTGTCATATTCTTGTGGAAAATTCCCCAAGCCAACACTTCGTGAAGTTGCTTTTTCACAGTGAAACTATCATTGAATATAAAGCACCTGTTCTTCTTTGGTAATAATTCCTTACTAAGAATGCAACTGTCATTATTTTGCATTACCTTTTATTTGGTATTACCTTTGAAACTGACGTACTTCCAAATTCATAACCGCTATACTACCGTTCATTTTTACCTCTCTTCCGTGATCCATTATTTACATCGATAATGTGAAGGCCGATGCATTTACAGCCGAATTGTGATTGGATGCTTTCAATCTTATCGTGATACGATGCTTCCAATCAAAATATGTTTTCCCAGCCCAGGTTTTTATCAACTATATTGGTCAGGGGTCCAAACGGACACGGAGTGACCCCTGACGTTGTGAGGATGTAGTTATGTGTGTATGCGTTATAATAGAAATTGAATATTTGACTCAAGTTGAAACCGAAACTGCTGTGTTAATCAAAATGACCAGACAAATGGAATTAACCGGGGAAAGGAGATTACGTTCTAATACAGTTTTTGTCAATTTTGTCTCGTTAATGGGCAGTGGTGTACTGAAAGGGGATCAGAGGCCTAGGGGCGACGGCCCCAGGCATCCATCTCAAGGGAGACATTCACTCAAAGAGTGAAATTAAAATTAAGCCCTATACAAGAGTCTTGAGGGCATTCAATCAAGGAGCTAGCCCGAGGCATCGCCAAACCCCTTGTTAGTGGGGAAGTGTATATAAAAGATCTTTGATTCTAACAGAGAACTCCGAGGAACTCAGATGTTATGCCTATTAGAGACGTGGGCATGGGCATACCATAACTGAATATGTCCACTAAATTAGTTATCCAAACCAATCTAATTCAGTTAGTCAGTATTTCGCCTCCCCAGTATCAAATTCCCAGTGTTCTCTATCTCGTTTCGCCTCCTCAATGTCAAATTCCTTCTCACGCCCTTTCCGTGTCACATGCTACAACATTTTTCTGATATAAGAAGGTTACTAGTAATTTGGACCAGATTTCTTTTCTCTATCGTGTGCTGCAAACATACTATTTGATTCATGTAAATACGGATAATTGACAATGTTGCAGTGTGTCGTTATATAAACATTTGTTTCGTCCTTTCCACAAGTCAATACATTGTGTGAGTTTGTGGTGTAATAGTTTTGAATGTCACATGCACACCCAGAGCGAAGCAGCTGCACGCGGTTTTGAAACAGATCGATCACTTAGCACCGGCAAATATTGACACAAATTAGTTTACGTTTAATCCAATACACATGCAGTTACATCAGAATTTATAGCTTGGGTGGCAGTCCTCCCCCCCAACCTAAAGTAAAGTTTGTTTTATTTAACGACGCCTCTTGAGCACATTGATTTTTAACTTATCATCGGCTATTGAACATCAATCATATGGTCATTCTGACATTTCTTTTAGAGGAAACCCGCTGCCGCCACATAGGCTACTCTTTATGATAAACACCAAGAGATCTTTTATATGCAGTTTCCCACAGACAAAACAGCACACACCACATCTTTGATCAACCAGTTGTGGACCACTGATTGAAATGGAAAATAGCCCAAACTGCAAATGGGTCTACTGAGAAGGATCGATCCGATGACCGACCGCTTCACGGGCGGACAGGTTACCGCCTGAGCTACATCCCGCTCCCCCAACAACAACAAATAATAATTTAATTCATGCTCGATATATGTTGTTACATTTGATGATTTCAACTTTAAATTTTGCTTGTTTTATCGAGTAGTATTCTTTCTGCTCCAGAATTTGTCTTCTAAATATCGCAAATTCCAATATCCTTAAAATGTATGCTCATTCGATACCTATTCTTAAATGACGCCATTATATGCTGGCAAAAAAGTGTTTCATGAATTTCTGGATATCTGGAACATTTCTAAACATTTAATGGTAGACATCATATTGTAAAATAGCCTGCAGTAAAATAGTTTAATTTAACTTCCATCAAAACGAATGTTCCTTTCCTTTTTCAATCAAAACATTTGCTTTGTTGCTGTCGTATATTAATGATCGTCAAACGAAACCACAAAACCAAATAATAGTCTGCTTGCGGTTATTTGCAGTGTTTGCTTAGTGTGCAAAATAGTATCCAAATCATTATTTATGTTATTCTGCAATCAAACGGCAGCACTGCAGAGCTCTGATTATAATATTATAGCGAGAGATCTATGTGTCCTTTAGGCAAAGCTAAAAATATCTCAATGAATGAGGCCGGACATTAAAAAATATTTTCATTAACGTACTTTTGCCATTTTAGTGGACAGAGTTCTGTTTCTCAGAAATGTTTTAAATATGATAACGCTTTTTAATATCTAGCTGTGAGTTAGTAGTATATTTTATTTCGTGTTCAATAATCTGTTTTAATGTTATATCTATTTTATCTTTGTCGATGTTTTCATATGGAGTGGGTCAATATTATTTGAGATTTCCTATATAATGTGTGATGTTTTTATAACTTAGGGAAGACTTTAATAAATAATGTGTCTCTCTCGGTCAGACAGTCAGTCAGTCTGTTTGTCCGCCTGTCTGTCTGTCTCTCTGTCTGTCTATCTGTCTCTACGTTTGTCTACCTACTTGTAATTATATAAAAATATACTTGTATTTTGATCCTTTTTATTTAAAATTTGCCACATTTTATGTTAGAACCAATATTTGTAGAAGAGAACCCAAAATTAAGAACTAAGTCTAGGCAATTCACATTTTTGTCATAAACTATACGACTAAAGACTTATTTTATTTCTTAAAACATGTCGGCTGAAAGCCATCTATGCATATTGTATGCAGCTGAAGACTGCAAATCAAAACAAGTCGTAACAAATTTTATTTTAATTTTTATTCCGTCTTCAGAAATCAGTAATCCGGAAAAAGCTAAATGTTTCACATTACCTTTAGTGAATTATCAAAGGATACTATTTTAAAAGCTGGGAATATCCAGTAATGCACTATTTATGTAAAGTATTCATGGGTTATTGAGTTTTGAAATTTGAGTACTGATGTTTTGCGCCAATATACCTCAGTTATCATCAGTTTATTTTCAATACATTTTACAGACAGGCCTGTGCAAAGCTGGTAATAGGACCAGGCCTGATGGGAGATGTAAGTTCCCATTTTAAACTGCTCATTAAGTATTTTTGTAATCAGTGCTAAATACCAGGAGGAGTAAGCCCCCTCAAAATCGTATGCCCATGCCAACTGGCCAACCTCTGTCCGAGACTGTTTACAGGTTCACCAACTTTGATGCACCATGAGTTGTTTCAAACCAACTTTATAATACCAAGTTACTATTAACAAATGTCACAAATGTAATATTCAAACATAAGTTTCAGCTTTACTTATAATATTATTATTGCATAGTTTCATTGGCATTCATTGCATGCGACGGATCTTTCGTTTCTAATCCATGACCAAAAGGGCACAGTAACATCTGAAAACGGCGCCATTTATAAACAGAGAGATAATAATATCACTCACTCACTAACAATAACACACAAAAAGCAGGCAGGCAGACGACGATTAGACACTACCTTGAGATACATTAAACATATTTTATTTTTATTTTAACAAAGGTAAGTCTACTATTTGAGGGAGGAACTGAACGCCCTAGACACCCTCTCTCTGAATTCATCTCAGACTGCCTCTGTTGGAAGTTAAGTGGTGTTATATAGCCGAAAGTGTCGTTAAAAATTCATTATTTTCATTACATTTCAATTTCCGGTCTGCGCAATTTCCTTCAATGGCAAAAGATTAGATAAAGCGGAAAATAATATTAATTTGATTTAACTTACCGAAATACAACAGATTCACATAAATCTATATTCTGTTATGTTATTGTCCAGTCAATGGTAGATTTAGGCGAGGGGCTCCCTAAATTTTGCGATTATAACATTAAAAAAATACTATTATTATTTTAGTTTTAAAGTTAAAGAATCCGATATCATATTATTGTCCCCCCCCTCCCATGGATGTTGTGGATCCGCCACAAGTTCTGTAAGTAGCAGTCTACCAAATGGCATATTGTCTGTGTCAAAGTTTTGATGTGCACCCATCTTTTGGTAGGGTATTAAATATTAATACTACTAATCCTGCTATTGGAAATATATGTTTAATTACATCATGTAATTCTGAGATTATGATTTAAATACCATAACAGGCTTACGTTCATGACCAAACAGTTATCAAACGTTAGCTAGTGCAGTTTGTGTGCTTTATTTAAAACCCAATAAGAACATTTAGAACCAGTGAACAGTGGCGTGCAGAGGTTTGATGTCCCGGGCCATCTCCTTGATTGTATGCGCGTAAGACTCAAGTATATGGCCTAATTTTAATTTCACTCTGATTGTATGACCCCCTGAAATAGATGCCAGGGTCCGTCACCCATCTGCCCCCTCCCCTTTCTCCACGACACTGCCAGTGAAATCAATACGTATTGTCTACGAAGGTTAGTTTGTGCTAAACGTACGTCTTACAAAAACTAGACTGAGGTACTGCTGTTACATGTTTGATGTGGATCTATAACACAGACAACCATCAATGAATGCAGGAATAAAAGGTTAAATCTCGGAATGGATGGATCCTTTTCTTCAAAAGCTTACACAAAGACCAAGCACGGGAATCTACCACGCTCAGGATTTATTTTCCAGAGTGTTTCAACGATGCAATTAACTGTTAACTGTCTGGATTCCAATACATCCATCAGAGATGGCAGTAGAAATGTGGGAGCTATTAAAGAAAGACCGCTGTCGAGTATACGCTTCTCAATAATCAATTTAGATATTAATACGTTGGCAATCACTAATAAGAACGTCTTCATACAATGTTGTTTATCGATGTAAGTCAGTTTACATGTAAAAACAAAACCTGATTTCAAAAAGAGTGAACTGAAATTTTCTTGGTTTTTAAAGGGGAAGTTTCACAGTTGAACAAGGTGGCAGTACTCTACAAATATTAGAATTTAAATGGACTAAATTTGAAATAGCATACCTTCGGTTACAAGCACAGACAAAATACAGTCAATTAAAGCCTTTTACTTCAAACAACACGAAATAATACTAAAAAGAATGTTTAACAGGAATTGTTCTCCTAATAATAGAGTTAATATAGAGTTTAAAAAATCAAAATAAATAATAATAAATCCTTTCACTGAATTTTCCAAAAAAATAGGGATGGGGATGGCCTCCTAAAAACCCGCAAAATTCTACACAGCATTAGAATCACATATTGATACCCCTATTCCTTCTTGAAAAATATATTCAACTCTCTTTAAACGCAAACGTGGATAATCTGAGGGAAACCTTCGTCACATATAAAGTAAAAAAAAAAATGTTTTCCAATTGTTACAGAAATATCTCAAACTCTACTTAAGGCATTCGAACCATGACTCTCCGTTTCAGAGTCTATATGTGTGTGCTTTCGTGCGTGGGTGGGTGCGCGTGCGTGCGTCCGTGCGTGCGTGCGTGTGTATTTGTGAACAGCAGAAATACTACAACATATGATAAACGACATATGAGCTCTGGTTAAACTTGAAATAAAGATTGAATAAAAATCTATGAAAATCAATAGGCAGAAGACAAATTGAAAACCAACCAGAATAAGATACAATGCACCTATAGTCTGTTTGCGTTACTTGGAACATGGTTTTTGATGAATAAAAAACAAAATATATAACTTACGTCATTAATGTTGATATTTTTCGAAATATAAAAAAATGTCCTATTTTTTGTGTAGGTTGGTTTGTCCATTGGTTCTACAGTGTTTAAACTTATTTTGTTTACATTTTGAGCCGACGTTAATTTGACCGCCATTTTGCAGATGGTGGTGACTTAATATCTAGTTACAGCGGGCATTTCTTCAAATTGACAGACAAGATAGCTACAGCCATGTTGATATTGTTGCGATTACCCTAAAATAAAATAAAAAACAGCCGAAAATGACCGAAAGGTACGGAATAAACAACCGGAAACGACCGAAAATGACTGAAAGGTACAGAATAAACAACCGGAAACGACCGAAAATGACTTACAAATTACATGAAAAAAAAGGTTTAGGGTCGGCACTTTTTAAGTGGAAACACGGGTATTTTTGTTGGTCTTACTAGAGAACGTGAGGGGTAAACATTGATGTTTAGAAAATGCGTTTAAAAGTAAACAATTGTAGTGGTGTCCCACCCAGGCCCGGGAGGAACTGCAACATTTGCAAAATGTTATTTCCTTCTAAGCATTAGTGTTGTATAATTATTTACATGTATATGTTAACATCTGCTCATTACTGTTTGGCCTTGGTCAATTCTGGCAGATATAAAAAAAGATGGCGAGGATTAAAAATATCGTTTCCCACTTCCCCGACACAAAAATAACATTGGCTATGTCAAGCAATGTTAAAAAAAAAAAAAAAAATTCGGAATCACCAAAAAGAGGTGGTTTATAATTTAGTATATTATCTACAATAACGATAATAAATAGGATCAATATCACTATGGTAAAAATCACAAACTCGTTTTATCAGTTTGTGATTTTTACCACACACACACTCACACACACAGAAATACACACGCAGACACATACATACACACACACGCGCGCACACACACACACAGACATACACACACACAGACATGCACACACACACACACACACAGACATACACACACAGACACACACACGCGCGCGCACACACATACACAGACATACACACACAGACATACACACACACACAGACATGCACACACACACACAGACATACACGCACACACACACACGCACACACACAGATACATACACATACGCGCGCACACACACACAAACGGGCACAAACGAACGGCTATTTTCTCTGGGGTTACGCGAAGGAGAGAGACTACCATGACAACCCTTACACAATCGAGAGACTGAAGAAAGGCGTCAGGAGAGAAATAGAGAGAATTCCAAGAGACATTTTGAAGAGTATGTGAACAATTTTAATTTTAGTGTGGTAACTGTGATCTAGCACCAAAAGGATTATTAATTAGGAAAAAAAACACACACACCTGTGTTTCATATCACACGCTAAAAAACTAAATAATAAACATCGGCTATTCGGAGGTCAAGCTATGTTAAAATTAAAGACATTATTCTAAATCACTTAAAAAACACACACACAAACACACACACACACGAACGACATATTCCATTGACCCAATAACCTAATGCAATGATCCCTGATATTTATTTTTTGAACAAATATTAAATAAAAACATCAACAATTGAATATTATTATTAGTTTAACGACAGCATTGATTTGTTAATCATCTTCTATTGGATTTCAAACATTTGGTTATTTTGACACATAATCAAATGTGAGACAGCCTCCAACGAGTTTTGAACCAGTGTCTTCAACTTGAGAGCGATGTTCTATCGGTAGTGGGGGTTGTATTTATTTTCGTGCTTATATCCATTTAAGGTTCAAGCACGCTGTCCTGGGCACGCAACTCAGGTTTCTGTGCTGTCTGTCCAGTACAGAGGTTAGTGTTAGTAGGAGACACGAAACCCGCTGCTTTTCTATAAACAGCAAGGGATCTTTTATATGCACTAT
>JAULBS010011012.1:0-11138 GCA_032355785.1 Symmetromphalus regularis | reverse complement strand
CTCTAAATACATATGTCAGAATGACCATATGATTGACGTCCAATAGCCGCTGATAAGATTAAAAATCAATGTGCTCTGGAGGCGTCGTTAAATAAAACAAACTACTTTTTCAACTTCAAATGGATGAATGAGTTACTTGGTGCAGTCAAATTTGAAATAGGATGAAAAGAAATAACGTTATGTTAAATGTTTTTGGGCTATTCATGTATGTAATCAGTTGAACACTACAAGAGAGCACGGAACAATATAACAGCACACAAAATAATCACGGTCGGCGACACTGTTAAGATCAATTTTGATTCAGATGCTGCTTCCTGCATGTGGTCGTTCCACCCACATACCTTCTCACCGCACAATATCCTTACCTAACGTAACTAGAAAGAAAGGAATTTTAACACCTCAGCACATTGGTTAATGAGCTGCTAATAAATGTAAAACAAATCGTCTTTGTGACACAAGCATGTTAAATCATGACGTTATTAAGCAATCACGTGAAAATTATAGATATACAAACTTTAATTAATATGTATACAGTCCTTCGTGAGTTGGTGATTTATGTCACAGGTGTTACAAGAACACAACTTACGTTCTGGACCAGATAGAAAGTGGTGGGAGGTTTTGTGCTTTACATTAAACACAATGCGAAAGTTTGGATCCAGTGAAATCATCAAATAACGCCCGCGAATACTAGCCTATTCTGAATGGTAAGAATGGTATGAAGCACAAATAAATGTGTCCAAGAAGACCTATATATGGAACATATACATATAGGTATATATATATATATACGCATTCCAGCCAGTAGTCCACAACTGGTTCATCAAAGGCCATGGTATGTGCTGTCCTGTCTGTGGGACGGTGCATGTAAAAAAAACCTTGCTGCTTATCGGAAAAAGTAGCCTATGTGGCGACAGCGGGTTTCCTCTAAAATCAATATGTCAGAATGACCATATGACTGACGTCCAATAGCCGATGATAAGATAATAATCAATGTGCTCTAGAAGCGTCATTAAATAAAACAAACTTTATTAGGTATACATATACATACACATATTATACACATATACATATACGTATATGTAGAAGGTGGTTTGGGTTATTTGTGAGGTTTCTCCTTTTGTTTTTAAAAGCAACACAGACACAACCGCATTAGATTTGTCAGCTTTGTATTTTTAACGAATTCGTGCAGCTGAAGCTGCAATGTCTAGAACATTAAAAAAACAAATACCTTTAAACAAATCTTACAAGTGATTCGTACCGATGATGCGACATTATTTTGTGTTAATCAAATACTCTTGTTGTATCTAAGTCACATACGAATGCATTGGTTGGAATGCGCTTGGATCATTTCTGAACTCTTAACAGGACACCATCGGTTGATTTGTATTGAATATATATATATATTTGTTTTTGTTTTTTGTGTTTAGTGACACCACTAGAGCACCTTGATTTGTTAATCGTCGGCTACTGGATTTCAAACATTCAGATGACGTGTAGTCAAGTGTGAGCCATCCTTCAACGGATCTTGAACCACTGTATTCAGCTTGAGAGTCCGATGTACTACCGCTGGACCACTGAGGCTCACATTGTATTGAATAATGGCGGAAAGGTTTAAATAGGCATTCAATGATATCCATTGATGGAGAAGACGTGAAATGATTAAAACTGCGTTTGTATTTTGGATTAGCAAAATAAAATTATAAAATATAGAGGAAACATTGGGGCTTCAATACTTTATGTTTGCAGTAGCGGATCAGTTGGAGGTCCAGAGGTCCGGGTCCCTTTCCTCATTTTTTTTTTTTTTTTTTTTTTTACATTTTGCGAGTGGAAGGACGCGAAAATTAATCATTACCCATCACATTTGGACCCTTTCAAAAATCCTGCATTGGCGCCTAGGTTGTGCAGATGAATTGATACAGACAGCGAATCCAGCTTAGTCATTTTGTTGTTACATGTAAAATGCACAGAATCGGGAGAACCTGTATGGAAATATTTAACTAATAGGTCACTGACGTGTGATCTTGTCAGGTACACTCTGGTCTTGACATAGCGGAGCTGTCTTCAGCTATTTTCAAAGCTTTTACATGAAGCCCTGGATGGTGGAGACGCTGATCAGACTATTTATTAGGGGATGATGATGTCTTTTAAAATCAGCATCTCAGCTATTTCTCAGACCCTTCGGAGAAGAGGGCCAAGGACGAATAACCGGTCATGCACTGGCAACATGAAGTATGATTGGGTCATCCCCAAAATGAATTTTATTAATCCGTTTATCAGGATGGATGAATTACGTGAATTTTTTCTAAAAGAAAAAGAGTAAAGTTTGTTTTATTTAATGACGCCTCTAGAGGACATTGATTTTTATTTTATCATCGACTATTGGACGTAAAGCATGATTATGGTCATTCTGACATATTTCTTTAGATAAAACCTGCTGCCGCCACCTAGGCTACTCTTTCCGATAAGCAGCAAGGGGTGAATTTGTGCTAAACATGTCGATTAATATGAGCATTAATGTATAAAATATAATTTTTTAAATCAGTGAACGTGTATAATAGTGACAGGCATTATGAAACGTCAATTCAAGTTCAGGTGAATTTATTAGTCGTGAACATTGCTGTACACGGAAATTAACGTATAATTATATACAAATGCAACAACAAATAATAAAATCATACTAACTGTAGCTATTATATACTGATTTAACGTCAGATCTTCTTAACCACTGTAAAGCATTACTTTTTAATTATCACGATTGTACAAACAGAAAGTGTGTTTTATCTCGTCTTGTCCAGAAATATGTATTTTAGCTGCCAAAACCTGCCATAACTATATAATATGTATTTGTTTTGTTAATTTTATGGTTAGTTTCTCATAACTCAGTAGAGTGGCTAGTTACAATCTTATTATTTTTAATGATTATATTTTTATGTTGTATTGTAATAAGGTGAGACTTTAATAAACTGTCTGTCTGTCAGTCTGTCTGTAAAATACCCCTTGCTGCTTATCAGAAAGAGTAGTCTATAAGGCGGCAGCGGATTTCCTCTAAATAAATATGACAGAATGATCATATGATTGACGTCCAATAGCCGATGATAAGATAAAAATCAATGTGCTCTAGAGGCGTCGTTAAATAAAACAAACTTTACTTTGTTGATCACACCATTGATGATAATAGTAATAAGTGCGATAAAGCTAGTTTTTATTTTAAATTAATTAATTTATTTTTAATAAATCAATCAATCATTAATTTTATTTATTTATTATAACAATTATCATTATAATGATGATTATTATTGTTGTTGTAAGTGATCTTCCTGAATCATGGCGATGGAGACGGTGCTGTCTTCGATGAATACATCAGGGCCTAGTTGTTCAAAGCAAGGTTAAGCCAACCATGGGTTAGTTGAATATTTCAAAACCAAATTATAAATCATTATAAATTGTAACTGAAGAGATATGTTGAAACTTAGTTTATTGTAGCCGAAGGTATCCATAAATAATCAAATCGGAAGTATATTTGAACTTTCTATGAAGAGAAATATTCATCTACACCGTGGTTAGTTCAAGAATGCTTTGAACAATTGGGCACAGAGGTTGTTTTATTTTGTTCTAGAATACCACTGTGGTGATGTCGTGGTGATGATGATGTCCTAGATAATGATGATGCTAACCAGAATAACGGCGATGATGGTGAACCACAATGATTATGATATATAATCACCATCACGTCATAATCGTTCAGCATGTCGCATACTGAACAATTATGACGTGATGGTGATTATATATAAATGTGATGGCATTCTTGAGGATGTTCACCTTTGCGTGCTAACGCGTGTGCGTGCTTCAGGTTTATGTATATCTCAGGTTTTAAAGCTATTTTATAAGATCCTAATTTAACGCAAATCTCACGAAAAATCGGTGATGGGATGACCTAGAAATTTCGAATGGCCGACGTAATCTTCTTGAACCCAGCCTTGCATAACACGCTACATCCGACATGATTCTAAAAGTAGTGCTCTATCTATTTCGCGCGACACAAATTTCGCGATGAGCGGTTATTAGAGAGTAGATTAATAGAGCTACATTGATCATGGCAATTGAACCTTAGCACGACTATACAATGTGACGGCGCACTGATAAATTCAATTGGCACTATTTTCCCATTTGCTGTTGTCTTTCTGGACATCACGGAGAAAGGCTACCGAACAGTAGAGCAATGAAAATTTATTTCAATCAAGCTAGCCATTTTGTAGTATAATAAATCCTGTAGTCGGAGCTTTTAAGAAGTAATTTCCTCTGCTGCCATCTTGGGAAGCTTGTGGTTAAAAGGATGTTTTCACGAGCTTCGTGTTCTGTTACATAGAAATTACAATATAGGTGCGGAGAAGTTAACAGTTGTTGAAATGAAGTAACAGATATAAAACTAATAACACGAATTAATAGATGATTGAGGAGAAAAACAGATGAAAGAAAGAAATAAAACCAAGATTGGGTTGAAAGACTAAAAAAATAATCATCTGAAACAGAAAATAACTCTTGTTTAAATAATGAAAATGAATGAACAAATAAACAAACACGGATTACACTATTTACAGTATTACAACCCTTGAAATTGCCCGCGGCAATCAGCAATGCTGCGGAGTGCCGCAGAGTTTTTCATTCTCCGCGGCACTTTTTTTGCCGCGGACTATTTTTTAAAGGTGTATTTTTTTCTTGTTATTAAAAAATAAAATATACTTTACATTAAAATTGCCGTGGAAAATGCCATGGACACTATTTCTCCTCAGCATTTATTTTGCTGTGGACATGTTCTTAATTGCAGGAGTTGGTATTAGTGCAATCGTGGTTTTACTGTCTGAACTTAAGGCTTAACACGACTTTTAAAGTCATACAAATTCCACAGTCTAATTTTAATTTGTAAGCTTTGTAATCAGACTATAAAGCATTATCGAGGCGGAATGGGGTCCAAACATATCTTAAAGATTTGCAATACTGAAATAGGCTCAAAGTTAATAGGGCCAAACTATAATAAAACATTGTAATGGGGTGGGGGTGGTTGGTCCGATGAATGAGGGTAATAAGTGGGATAAGACACTTGTGGGTCGTTCAAATATTACGTAACACTATTTTTGTCAAAATTAGACACCCACCCTCTTGTAACGCTCCGTAACGCTAGACCATACGTTCCACACACAAAAAATATTACGTAACGCTCGGAGATACCCCCCTCCCCATAAAAAAAAAACAAAAAAACTCCAGACAAAGCAACATGGCAATGCTTATTTATACGTCTTTAAACTTAACGTATTCCTGTACGATGCATTTTCACTTGCGCCAAATAAATGATTGTGTCAAAGCCACACTTCTGCTTTTACCTCAATCCCGAGAATTTCCTTGGGGAAAACATATAAATAATAAATAACATTCATAAATGTCTGGTATAAGCATTTCAGTTTCATTTATAATTGTTTTGGGTTTACATTCACCTCTAAAAACCTACATTATATATTGTTGTCATGGCATGGTAAGTTTAAGAGAAAACAAAATTGTGTTACACCTGCAATGCTGTTCAATGGTGTAACGCTTGGACATACACCCCCACACCCCTAAGCGTTACGTAATATTTTAATGGCCCCTTATGGACCATCTAGAATCCGTCTATAATAGATTATTTATAAATATTGGAACATGTAACACCTCAAATTAAGATAATGTCTACGGCAAAATAAATGCTGTGGAGAAATAGTATCCACGGCAATTTTAGCGTAAAGAATATTTGATTTTTAATAATAAAAAATAGCATACAATCAGTTAAATTAACATTAGGCCCTATATTGAGTCTTGGGGCATACAATCAAGGAGTTGGTCACGGGTATCACCAAACCTCTGCACGCCACTGACACCTCGTAATTGAATTTAGGTCCCCAATATGTGTTAATTATTGCAAATGTCAGCCATAAAAAAATAAATAATAAACTTTCTCATATTTGAAAGGCTAATCAAAAGTTAAAAAATGTTATTAGTGCACTCAAAGGGATTTCTGTTCTGCACATTGGCACATCAATTTGAAATGTTCCGACTGATATCCGCATGCAGTCAACCAAGCGAGAGTTGGACATATCGAAGAACGCATCACTGCTTCATTTTCCTCATCAACAAATCCGCGTTTGGGATCTCCCTCTCATTACTGGAGCCAAAATGATTTTAACGATACATTTAGTACGTTTTTACATTTCCCTTTATTTTAGATGAAACACCTCTTGCCTTATGATACATTCCATCTTTAAATGAAGCCATTATCAGTTCACTCGATTGGACACGAACGTATCTCTCGGCACAATCGTAACATCGTTAGCAGAAACCGTAGTGGGTCGCAATTTTAACAAGAAACGCGCTTCCCGTAAAACCGCCATTTAACGAGATTACGGATTGGCCGTGATGTCATCCAATCCCATTGAGGCTGTGACGTCAGATTTTCAGCATCGCTACTCTTCGATAATGGTGGCGAAGATCAGGCCCGTGTTTAGAGCCATCACTTCAGTATATTAAAGGCAGAATGGCATTAGTGGGCTCATTTTAAAATGCATTAAATAACTTTCCAATATGCCGATAGTGTGCTATTCAATAAAACAGCTCCAAGGAAGAAAACACTAACCTTTATTGGGTATAGCACGCCTTCAGTTTAGAATCCATAAATGTAAAGTCAGTTCCAAAGCTAGTGTTTTATTTATTTATTTATAAATTTATTTATTTATATAGTTATATATTTATTTATTATTATTATTATTTATTATTATTGTCATTTATTATTTTTATTTTATTATTATTATTATTTTTAATCATATCATATATTCTGTAGATTTAAAATTTAAATAATATATTTCACCCTTAAAATAAATTAAACAAAATATTATTAGGACTTTACATTGCTGATTATCGATATAACGAAACTTCTGCCACAACCCTATGCCCAGTTGAAATGGTATTTTATGACAACAATCACTCTCGATCGGCCCAGTAGAAGCATGGAATTTCCAATCTCGACACTACATGTACTAGCTTCAACTCAGCATGAGTGCTTAGCAAGGTTGAATGGGTAGGTGTATGCCACTTACACCGAGCAGTGATCCATAACTGGTTTATCAAAGACCGTGGTGTGTGCTGTCCTGTCTGTAGAAAAACGACAGTAAAAGATTTCTTGCTGTTAATGAAAAAGTAACTTATGTGGCGGTTGCAGGTTTCCTCTAAAACGCCACATATATGACACATAATAGCCGCTGAATAAAAACAGTGTACTGGGGTGTCTTTAAACAAACAATCCTTTCTTTTACAATCACTCTTATAAAGATAAAGATAAAAAAAACTTAAATGCATATTACATTCCAATTTAGACATAAAAGCATTCAAAGATAACAGAATAATACATAAAAATAAACATTTAAATATAATAATTATACACAAAGAAAATGATTATTTGTTTGCTATGTAATTGTAAATAAACTTATACACTGGAGGACCGCCAGTGTGAGCGGAATACAAGTCCGTGGGAATATAGGTCCGCCCGGACTCTTATCTCCAAGGAATACAAGTCCGTTTGTATCACAAACATGAAAGCTATCTTACATTTAATAGTTTATATACAAATAATCGAATAGCAGTCATTTCTAAATTAGTACGGTTAAAAAAACCTAAAAAAAACCTGTTGGGGCAAATGTCTTTAATCGTAGTTTAGCTTTTGACATTGTTCTGCATCCCTGATGTTGCCGATTGCTTTTTTTCAAATGATGTCAGCCATTTCACTAACTCTTCGACTTATTTCGGCCTGTAATCACGGGATAAAACTGGTTCCTTGTAATAATATAAGCTGAAGGGTTATATTAAAACAAATATCAAACGCAAAGGAATCTGTTTTCCTTAACAAATAATTGTCAGTTTCATCATCAAATGCTTCAGTTGTTAACCAAAAAGGAATATGCACATGGGTCGATTTAGAACGTTTTCTTATAAACCACTGGAATAATTTTAGTTAATTAGTACTGATATTGTTTTCCTGATTTCTTTATCAAAAGTCATGGTATGTTTTTTTTCCAGTGTGGGAATGTGCATAAAAACTATTTTTTATTTTTCTATTTTTAACTGCGAAGTACAGTATGCTTTTAACAACATAAAAATAAATTATAATAACTGAAAAAAAACCCCATATAAAATTAGTTTAGCTGAACGTCTCACTGACTACAAATTTCAGTATGGAAATAAAAACGGACCAGTAGTACTAGGAATGAAAGTTCAACGGACCAATAGTATTAGGAATGAAAGTCCAACGGACCAGTAGTACTAGGAATGGAAGTCCAACGGACCAGTAGTACTAGGAATGGAAGTCCCACGGACCAGTAGTACTAGGAATGGAAGTCCCACGGACCAGTAGTACTAGGAATGGAAGTCCAACGGACCAGTAGTACTAGGAATGGAAGTCCCACGGACCAGTTGTACTAGGAATGGAAGTCCAACGGACCAGTAGTACTAGGAATGGAAGTCCCACGGACCAGTAGTACTAGGAATGAAAGTCACACTAACCTTAAATCATAGGAACACATGTCCACCAGACTAAGATTCTGACGAATGGAAGTCTGACGGACAAAAATTAAAACTTCACGAATTATGACTTGAGTGAAAACTAAATTTCACAATTACATATATACACGTAACAGCTTATTTTAAAGTTGAATTTCGCTGTCCGTCGAATGGCACGCTTCTTGGATTCAGGTGTTCCTTTCTCATAACTTCCTTCTTGCAAATATAAAAATATCTGTGAAACTTGTGAATTTTTGAGATTTTTTAAAACCTTTTTCGTGCAACATATTGAATGCACGAACATGTTGGAAGAAGCAAGATGCAAGAACTCGTTTCATCTTCCAGTGAAAATTAACACAGTTAAAAAATTTACTCGCGTACTAAATGGACGAGCTTATGTTTTTAAATGATATAATATCGTAAATTAAAAGACAAAAAAGACCCACAAAAATTCGATATACAGACTTGAACCACAACATTTTAAATATGAAACATACGCTTATCCACTACGCTACGAGTGAAGGCAACCAGACACTGACGTTTTAGTCATGCCTTTCAGATAACTAATGCATCTTGCCAAAAGTAAGAAACGGACTTCTATTAATGTGTCGGACTAGCATTTCTGTCACTGCTGTAGAAGGAATTGAAGTCCGGTAGGAATACAAGTCATAGGCTTACTAATAAAAATACACCAGGAATGCAAGACTGAGATCCTAAGGACATCGGTTCCTACGCACTTGCGTTCCTTTCACACCGGAACGATTTTGACATTGGGGCGACAGACTAGCAATGTTGAGGGCTAGGGGTGTCCGGGAACATGTTCTCCGAGGAAAATTTTGAAATGTAGATACTGGAAAACCTATTTTAATGGCTTTCGGCAGCCATGCACTGTATCTGCACAAACTGGATTTATGGTTTTACATAATATGACATACTTGGCGTTGAAACTGATTTATCCATGACTACAAACACAGGAACACTGCAATTGAAAACCGTCAAAGACATTTTCGACGTATTTGTGTACGTACCCATGCCTAACCGTACAGGTAATTAAATGACAAGAAACAAATTGGTTGCATGGGTTACGATAATGACTTTACGAATACATGTACTGCTATGTGCTTGTCCTGTCCAGGAGTTCAACATGGCATTGGCTGCATGTCTAATTGATATCTGCCGGCTTTGTGTGAGAGGAAACTACCAGTAACGATTTGCTTTCATTGACTTTAATTAATTGAGTCTATTTGTGCAGATATAATATAAATCGAGTGTACATGTTCCTGCGTTCAGATCAGATAATCGTCGTTCAAATGAACGTGTTCAGATTGTGCCAATCGAACTCGTCCTCTTGAATCCGGAGATTCAAGCAATCCCAACTCGATAATCAAACATTTTTTTGTTTGCTAACTCTAAGCTCTGTGTTGACTAAATATGTAGATTTAGTAAAAATAGCGAAAAGTAATGTCTCAAGTACAGACTACGTTGTTTTATCGACAGTTGCATGTTTGTAAATGCCACTTTCAGCTTAAACACGAGTACATAATTAAATATTTGTTTTTAGGATGCCCTATTATGGTTTCTTTTCTTTCTTTTTTCTTTTTTACCTTTTTTATACGAGTAGCCAGGGCTGTCTTACGAATATTTGAGGCCCCCGGACAAAGCAATGTACTGTAGCCGCTAACCCTCCCCGTCACTTTAAATGAACGTTAATTTTTATTTTTCAATTGAATTTGGGGGCTATTAAAACCATGGGGCTCCAATGCAACTGTCTAGTGTGCTGATGCGATAAGACTACACTGCGAGTAGCCATCAACATGTTTTATTTATTTATTTCATTTCATTTTAATTTAATTTTTATTATTTTTTAAAGACAAAACTGAGTATGAGATTCCTAACGTGTGATCGACAAACTTTAAATACAATAGATGTGAAATTGCTTACTTTCTCCTTGATCACTAAACGAAGGTGCAAATTTGTGTAGGAGCATAGTCTGATATGTATAATTAATAAGTATATTAGCACTAAGACCGACAATGAGATCATATACTAAGTAATGGGTCCGACATGCTAACCAAAAGTGTTGTTTCGTTAAACAATTCATATTTGACTAAATTAGATGGTGTCATTGAATAAAAAAGATTACAATTAAGACAGGTTACGGCTGAGAAGAGGTTAAGTATAGTAAATTATGAAATTCAATTCCGGTTGGATTAGAGGAGCATGGTCAAGGTTAAGGGGAGCATTGCCCCCCCCCTTCCAATAATCCGCGGAGCGCTTTTTTCTTTTGCGATAATATTTACATTTATTGAGTACTTTGTAGGCGCCCTTCAAGTGACTGATGCCGCCCTTCAAGTGACTGATGGCGCCCTTCAAGTGACTGATGGCGCCCTTCAAGTGACTGATGGCGCCCTTCAAGTGACTGATGCCGCCCTTCAAGTGACTGATGGCGCCCTTCAAGTGACTGATGGCGCCCTTCAAGTGACTGATGGCGCCCTTCAAGTGACTGATGCCGCCCTTCAAGTGACTGATGGCGCCCTTCAAGTGACTGATGGCGCCCTTCAAGT
>JAULBS010011001.1:0-11139 GCA_032355785.1 Symmetromphalus regularis | reverse complement strand
AAACCAGTTGTGGACCACTGGTCGGTGTAAGTGGTATACACCTACCCACTGAGCCTTGCGGAGCACTCACTCTAGGTAGTGGCCAATACTGAGATTAAAAATTCCATGCCTCGACTGATTTCAGTACCTGCCAACCTCGAGTCCGATAGCTTAACCACTGCGCCACGAAGGCCGGTAATTCATGTGAGAGGCCTGCCTTTGGTACTGTAGTTCCAGAAATCAGCCGGTAAAGCAATTTCCTAAAACAATCGTTGTTGTTGATATCAACCAACTTAATTGAGAACACTCAAATGCATAAAAAATGACCAAGTGTTAATTTCCTAATGAAAAAAGTGAACACATAACTGCAAGGTTAGCATCACACATGGTGGGCAACTTGCCCGACTAGTTGTTGAATAAATATTTTTCTCAGACTTTTATTACATACTCATGCCGTAAGTTGTCTTGTGTTGTTTTTAATAAAATCAGGGCTGAGAATGGCAAATGAGAAAAACAGCTGACATTTAAAAAAAGGAAAATAGATAGTCCAAGAACATGGTAAAGGGCATATTTCATGGAAAAGCAACAAGAATGTGCACTCCGTTTCATTTAAATGTTTTAGGAAAAAAAGGGAATTTTTTGGTAGAGAGCGAAACAACCGATCTGGGGGAGGGTTTGGGAGGGGGCAGTGGCCTCTCCGGTAGTAGGAGCTTTTTCTGAAATAGAGGGAAATGGTGCATTCCGGTGAACTTTGAGGTTCGTTTTCCTCCAACTAATTCCACTTAAATTTGTTTTTGCCTGTGTTATTGTCTTATCAATTTATTTTATATCATCCACATCCCTGTCGCAGAATTCCATTGAAATAAAAAAATTTCTAACGTGAATCTTACGAGCTATGATGATGCCACGGATGAGAAGTTTATGGGTGCAGCCAAATTGGATTTCACGTGACTGCTCTCAACCAATAAGAACCCAGAGATCCTCTGTGCTTCGCAATTTTCTGTAGAGCGTTGGATATGGCTGAAGTGATCCACGAGAAACTTAATTAAAGCGTGATCATTCACAGAATACCGAGTGCTGACCACTCTCTTGTTTTTCACGGGAGGCATTTCAAAACTATTTTTTTTATTTTCCGGAAAACATTTCTGCCTGAGGTGGGACTTTTTTCGTTGCTTAGAAGAAAAATGGGTTAAAAAAATTGAACTAAGCCCCCCCTCAAAATTATCTCATCGGATTTAGGCGATTCACAAGATCGATCCCAGATAGATGAAATCCGTGGACAATTCTCACCACTGTAAAATATGAGTGATCAACTCTTACTAGTATTTTAATGTCCATTTGTTTTGTCTGAATGTCCCATGAAATATTCACTACACTTAGAAATAAATGTGTCATATTATTAATGCTAATAACATGAACTTGCATTTTTTTACGTTCATATCATGATCGCATTAATTTCAACATCCACAGTATTCATCCGTTGTTTGTATTGCACTTGATATATTCATTCGTTGTTTGTAGTACTCAGCATATTCTGTAAGGCTAGAAAAACAAATACCCTTTCCAATCAGATAATAATTCATGGGTAACGTTGGAAATATAAAACTTGTCCGTCACTATGAGTGTGTGCTGCATCATGTTGAGACACTGTGTCATAACACTTGTCTTGTTAGACTGGTCATCTTCATGAAACATTTACCTGCAAAATTACACACAAAAAAGAAAAAATATTTAAGCAGATACTGACATAATTTCAAACCTAAACAATTCCAACAAATTAAGGTAATGTTTAACAATCCAGTTTGTCTAGTGTTTTGTCAATAAAAAATAATCAATGATTTTAAATAAATAAAATTATAAATTTTTTTTAGTTACAAATTATAATACAGTCAAACCTGTTCTAGAAGCCACCTGTAATCAGCGGTCACCTGCCATAAGTGGCAACTTTTTCCCCTCCCAAACGATTTTTAATGTAAATGCACTTGTAATAAGCGGTCACCTGTCTAATGCGGCCATCTAAATTGTATCCCGAATCCATAAAACACATGTATTAACACAGTAACTTCCTGCTATATAAAAACTTATCAATGCAAAGGATTAAATTATGCAACAGCGACCAGTACTCTTCTACAAGTTACTGGACATGGGCAATAGCTGCCTGTAATCCCAATTGTGAACCAATTAAGAAACTGTGAACATAACTGCCTTTGGATACTTCAGTTTGGCATGTGTATCTCAACTGATTGGAATTACAATTTGTCTTACATGCATTTTCAGAGGTGTTTAACTTTGTTTAACAATGATTCAATGCTATATTTCATTAATTTCGCAATAATTAAACTAAAAACTCTTTAAAATATTTAATTCATTTTTTTATTATTATTATTTTTTTATTCATGTATTTAAGTGTGTTTTTTTCTTATATTTTTGTTATAATTTTCATGGTTGTACATTTAACTGGAATAAAGGAAAAGAAGTCAGTTCAAAATGAGTGAGTCCAATCAGAACCATGGCACATATATGGAATGGAACTTTAATTTTTTTAATTTATTACTTTAATGACACAGGGGACAATATTTCAAAATTGGAGGTAACCGGAAGTCTGTTCACAAGTTTTTTACCTTCGTAACCTGAAATTTACGTTGAATTTTTTCTCTTTGCGCTGGGCCAGGCTAATTTCACTTTATCTATAGTGATGTTCCAAACGTTTTGTTTTTTAAGTCTCATTATGCGATGTTTAGTATTTTAAAACTTTTGTAACACTTTTGGATTCCTGTTTACGTTAAAACAGTTTTCAACATTTGTAAAATTATAGGATATCCAATATTATGTTAACGTATTTGTAAAGATAAAATAGCTGCAGACACTTTAGCCATCCCCAACGGTCCGCGCACATTTCATTAAAACATTTGGCTGAACTCTATATCGAGCATTTCTGTTTAGACTGGTCACAATTTACAACTGTTACAACATAATGTCTACTGGTTTCCTGCGCATCAAGTATCTAAAAATCTGTCTAAAACATCTGTCGGAATACGTCTTCCTGAATAAACTTCCTGTAATCGTCAAGTTTGTAAGTTTAAATTTCTGAACTTCTACAGGTCCTGACATAACCGATTTAGGGTACGAGTAAATTTAATTTTGCATAACCGACACGCGAACAAAATGGCGGTTCGCATGAAATATTGTGCCCTGTGACACCACTAGAGCACACTTGATTTATTAATTATCGGCTATTGGATGTCTAACATTTGGTAATTCTGACACAAAGTCGTCAGTGAAAATGCGCTACATTTTTCCAACATCTGCAAGGAGTCTTTTTATATATACTTTCCTACATAGAGGACAGCACATACCATGGTCTTTGATATACCAATCAAAGAACACAGGTTTGAATGGGAATACATTGAGTCTGGAAGTGATTCCATTGAGGGGGTTTGATCCCAGGACCAAAGTACCTTAGCCAAATGTTCTACTAATTGAGAGATGTTGTTTGATTCCAGAGAAAATGTCAAGATAACTAGATCGACAGGCATGGTACTGACAAAAAATTATTTTTGCGGAAAGATGTCACTCCTCATGATGAGAAGTAGAATAGTTTTTACATGACCATGTGTCATGCAGAGATGATTACTGTGCATGTTCGGAAGCTACCACTTCCTCTTCCTCTCCCCTAGCCTTTGCTGCGTTCAGGACAAAACTGGTAACTAGACTATGTTTTGTGCTCATGTGAAACCCAATGGAAAATTTTGGAACCAGTAAAATTGCTACGTAGTGACCACTGTCCCAAACACAAAGCTTATGTACATGCATTCATGCAAAAAGAACATAAAAAACAAGGAATTTTTGTTTCCGTAATTTTTTTTATTTTTTTATTATGTTTTATTTTCTTTATTTAATTTTTTTGTTTATTTTTTTTATTTTCTTTATTTAATTAAGTTTTTTTTACTTTTCACAGAATTCTGCGAAGTACCATGCCTGGTTGAAGAAAACCAAAACAAAACGCAAAAAAATAATTATGACTAACAATATTTCTGGGTGTTTTTTTGCATATTACTTATTAGTTTCATATTAACATGACTGGTTTGACTAAAATGGATTCAAAATTGACTAAAGATTACAGAAGGAAACAGGATACAGCACTAATTGTAATTAAGGGAGAAAAAATCTCGGATTGTTTCTTCTATTTTTATAAAAATTCTATTTCTGTAAAGCTACATGTAAATACCCGATAGAATTGAGAATATTCATCTTTTCTTCTTAGCTTTTGGAGCTGTGCCATTTGAGCAACTAGCAGTTGGTGACTGTGTTGTTTCAGCGAGTTTTCTTTGAGTTGATGGACGGTCGGATATCAAAGGTTCTTGAATGTTGAAATTTTTAATGATCTCCTAGACAAAAAAATATGAAGTCTTTACTTTGGTGTTTTATCATCTTCCCGTATCTATTCATCTGGTGGCAAATTTATTTAAAATCCACAGCTCTAGTAATATATATGTTGTGAATGAACGAATTGTTGTTAAAAAGTTGTAAAACCTCTATTGCCAACTATGACTATATTCATAGCTGTGAGAGTACCAGATTTTGTTACTTTAAGTTTACTCACAACCCACAGTAAAACTACACCATAGTAAATGAAATATGCAGAGGGCCAGTGCTACCTACCATCAGGTCAAGTAAAGTTTGTTCTATTTAACCATGCCTCTAGAGCACATTGATTTTTATCTTATCATCGGCTATTGGATGTCAGTCATATGGTCATTCTGACATATTTATTTAGCGGAAACCCAATGCCACCACATAGGCTACTCTTTACAATAAGCAGCAAGGGTTCTTTTATATATACTTTCCCATAGACAGGACAGCATACACCACAGCCTTTGATGGATCAGTTGTGGACCACTGATTGGAATGAAAAATAGCACAATCTTGCCATTGCATCACCATAGCCACCTAGGGTGCAGATCTCAAAGGGGCGGTACTCATCTTTAAGGGTCACAGTTTTATACAAATTAGTTGTTTTAAGAAAAAACATAATAATTTAGCAGTTTCAAGTTTTGTGCTTTTTATCTTTTCTACAAAACATCTGTTCTTAAAAATAAAAACTGATGTTTTTGGGGTGGGTGCAAGTAGCTGGACTTAGCTAGAGCACAAAATATTCTGGTGCCGGCCCTCCATATGCTGCGGAACTGGTAACTTGTCAATAAAAGTTGCAATGGCAGACCTAGAGGGCCCCCTAAATTTTGTGATTTAAATAACATTTTTTCAAACTATTATTTTTCATTATTAAATTTTTTTTTTAAACATTAAAGAATCTGAGGAAATGGCGTCATATTATTGCCCCTCCCCCACAAATGGATTTTCGGGATCTGCCACTGAAGGTCTTCATAGGATGAGAGGAATCCACTGCTTACTGGAAAATTATTCCAGGTAAGAAATTTGAGGCATGTGTGAAACGCGTGCAAGCAATAACTCGTGTGTAACAGAAAGGACTGAATAATCTTACTAGCAATCTGGAATAATAAAACAATGTAATAATATTAAACAACAGATCAAAATTGTTATAAATTGTTTTCTTTTTAATTTTACTAAAGAATGAATACCCATACACATAATAGCAAACGGGCGACACCTGTTATCTTGTGCATTTCAATCAACATGTCTACCCCTGAAATTAAGGAAATGTCCATGGCAAAATAAATGATGTGGAGAAATAGTGTCCACGCCATTTTCAATAGTAATTTTAGCATAAAGTATACTTTATTTTTAATAATAATAAGAAAAAATACACCTTGGTAAAACAATTTTTTTTAATCTGCCTCAAAACGTGCTGAGGTGAATGAAAAACTCTCAGCAATCTCCACAGCATTGCCGATTGATGCAGGCAATTTCAGTGTCCACACCATTTTTCACGACAATTTTAATGTATACTTTATTTTTAATAATAATTTAAAAAATATATTAAGGAATTTTTTTTTTGTCCATGGTAAAATGCGCAGAGGAGAATGAAAAACTCTACAGCAATCTCCACAGCATTGCCAATTGCCATGGCAATTTCATGGAATGACATGTTACATAACACTAACTTGTGACAAATGTCAGAACTAAATAGAAAATAAACTAAAGCTTGTTTACACACCTTCCAGTCTTGTTTTGTCATGGATATGATCACCTGTTGCCTCTTACTCTTCGTTACGTCGCTCTCTGTCAAATTTTCCGTCACTTCAATAGGTTCTGAAAAATAAAGGATTAAACTGAAGCCCATCCATTTTATTTTTCGGATTACGAATTTGCTGGTGTATTTTTTGACACAGGATAAAGGATATTACCTGGAATACAAAAACCATTAGGAATATTATTTGTTTCTTAAATTATCTTAAAATCTGATGCATATATATTAAACAGCAAAAGAAATACAAATTTAATTTGCAATGTTTGATTGAATAGAAGTTAACCATATTTTGACGTTAGCTGTTTTGTTTACTGGAGGCATGTACAGAGAAGTGTAAAGTGTGCGCAGCATGAGTTTTAGGTTTTATGACTTTTTTGTCTAATTTGATTAAACTTAGTCTGAACAAACATTAGCATTTCTTTTGCTGTTACCATTTGTATTCTTTTAGGTACTTACAGAAATACATCAAATGTTTGATTTTTAGATTTTAAAGCTCTCACCTATTACTGGAAGCCTGTCATCATCCAGAAATATTTTAGCATATCCATCCTGTAAAACAAAATTCTATTTTTAAAAATTAAAAACTATATGCAAGATCTTTCAAAAAGAATTGATTACAAACAGAACAGATGTTTTAAAACAATATATAGAATGACACTATCATATGCAGTTGATCATTATTATTTTTTATTTTTTTAAATTAAGTCAAGAAAAATTCCCTCTTGCTAAAATGTATACTCAACCAAAAAAGAAAGCATTCATGTAATCAATAGTTTTTTGTCCTTCACATAACATGCTGCAATCCGAAATTATATGCACATGCAATGTGGGCTAAAGCATGGCACGTACGCATAGTGGTTTTCAATTATGGTGAAATAGCACATTAACAAATATTCAATATTTCAACATGCACAATTTCTTTTTCGGATGAGTATATTTACTGAATAAAAAATATGATAGAAAATTTAATATTCGGGGCTGGTTTTTCGACGGAAATCCAGCAATCTAATTCCATAATATTCCCCTGAAATGAAAATCATGGCAATCTAATTACGGTAGATGGCTATGAAAATCATGGCAATCTAATTACGGTAGATGGCTATGAAAATCATGGCAATCTAATTACGGTAGATGGCTATAAAAATCAATGTTCGACTTTAAGAAAATTTAATTTGCCAGATATACAACAGTTGCTTAACTTACCCTCACAAGAAATGATACATGAAAAATATTTTCTATTGTTTGTCCAAAGGAATGTGGGTTTGTCACAAATTCAAAATAACAAATGGGATTTTCTGAAAGAAAAAGAAGATGTAACCAGACATGTTGCAAAATATCGAAGTAACTCACATTACTAAATATTACAGACACAACAACACAATTACAAAAACGTTTATTCCCTGGTTGATAGGGCGGGATTTAGCTCAGTCGGATGAGCATTTGCCTAAGTTGTTTTGGTAGTAGGATCAAACCCTTTTAGTGGACTCATTCTGATTGATTTTTTTCCATTCCAACCAGTCTCCACAACTGGTATTTCCGAGCCCATGGTATGTGTTCCTGTCTATGGAAAAATGTATATAAAGAATCCTTGCTACTAGAAAAATGTATTGGGTTTACCGTGTTTTACATCCAATAGCCCTCGATAGATAAATGACCTCTAGTGATGTCACTAAATAAAAAATTAACTTTTCTCTTTGGAATCAGGTCACACTAGGTCACAAAAGAAAATGAATTTTTTTTATGAGGCCTGATAAAATACATTTTGTGTGTTTTTTTTTTTTTTTTTTAATAACACCACTGTGGCACATTGATTTATTAATCATAGGCTATTGGATGTCAAACATTTTATTATTTTAATATAAAATCAAGAGTGAGCCAGCCTCCAATGGGTTTTGAACCACTGTCATCAACCTGAGAGTCTGAAGTTCTACCGCTGGACCACCGAGGCTCACAAGAACTGATGTGATGTTTCATTAAACTTCCCACAATGGGCAATGTTTGCTTTTGTGCTGGGGTGGAGGTTGAATAAATAAATTGTCATTAAACTCAATCCCTAACAACTTCTAATTAACAAGAAACATGCTAATATAAAGAAAACTTACGATTATATTCGTTGTAAATTTCACAAAGACGTTCATGCACTCTTTCCACCTCTGCTGTTGTGGCTTCATTCTTATCAGCATCATTGAAATCTTGCAACTGTAGTTAAGCATAAAATACAATATATACAAAACATAATTTATGTTAAAAGAATTCTGCAGAATTAGACGTCTCACCTAAAACAATAACATAATTAAAATTAAATAATGTTTTATGACATACCAAGTTCTACAACTACAACCCCTGAAAATGCCCACGTCAATCGGCAATGCCGTGGAGATTGCTGCAGTTTTTCATTCTATGAGGCACATTTTTTTGTCACGTACTATATTTTTTTCTTAGTATTAAAAATAAAGTATGCCATGGACACTATTTCTCCACAGCTTTTATTTTGCCTTGAGCATTTTCTTAATTTCAAAGGTTGTAACTATAACTTAAATTTCACTGACCTATGTCAGAAATGGTCTATAATAAAGATTCTAAAACAATGTTGAAGCCATCACTGGAAAAGGAACACCTTTAACACATGATTTTTTAAGACAAAATATCTAAAGTATCTTTTTTGTTTTTGTTTTATTTAAGGACACGCTAGAGCACGCAGCCGATTATTAATCATTGCCTACTGGATGTTAAACACTTAGTTATTTTGAAACATACTCAGTGTGAGTCGACTCCCGACAGATTATGAACAAAAACTACTGTATCATTAACCTCATTGTGTAATTGCCTTAATCATTTTTTAAAGGTTTTGAGAAAAAAGGAAAAAAAAAACACTTTCTTTATCAAACATTAAGTAACTCCAAACATATATTTAAATAAATTTGCCAAAACAATTTAATGTAATAATGATTGCATGATATATATAAATATATATTTAAATCTTGCTGAGAATGGGTCAAACAGATGATTTGGACAGATATTGGTTATGGGCTGTAACGACATATGACTGTATGACATAGGCAATAATGCATAGTGAAGCTGCAGTGTTAAGGACCTCGAATATGTAGATATTTCATTTTGGGGCAAAATATGAGTTATGTGCTTATGCTATTAGGCTAACGATATATAATATTTGTCCAGTTGTGTTTGAGCATTTTGTGGAACTGACCTGTTTTGGTTCGGTAGCTTTACCAATATCTTCTATCTGTTCTTTCTCACTCATGCCTTTCCTAGCACCAGCATTTTTCTTAATCTGAACTGGACCTCTCTCAAATGATCCTGCCCTGTAAGTGTAATTATAATATTTGCTTGTTAAACACACATGTACTATTACATATAAGAGGACTTTGGTGATATATGTCATCTTGTAGACTAATAAGACATAAAATTATGAAAAGAAAATAGTCTCAACAAAAGCAATTTTCATTAAAGTGTATTTTTGTTTAACAATGCCACTAGCAGGATTCCACCTAGAATTTGGAAAATAGGAGTCATCATGACTCACAGGGTTTTATTTTGGGAGTCAAGCATATAATATCAATCACATAATTAACTGAAGAACTGTCTTGTTTATATATTATTACATGCATACATTATATCCACTATTGACTATTCTATCTTTATAATACTAATACATGTGTATCCATTGTTTTTCTTCTTATAAATAATATGATTTAGCACATTAAAAAAAAATCGATTGACTTTGAAATATTTTGCGTCAACCATGACGCACACATATTTTATTTAGGAGTATTTTAGCTAAATATTGCGTCAAATACACCGGTTTCCTGCGTCATGTGAGTTACTAATCACCAGCTATTGGAGATAAAGTAATTGGTAATTCTGATGGGGCGGGGGGAGGGGGGAATTGCCCCCCAAAAGCTGGAGCAAATTTCTTATTTGGGTAAAAGTTAACCATAGAAAGCCGGCACATTTAAACTGCGACGTGAAAAATATGACAGTTGGTAAACAAATGGCCAACAGTGCAAGAAAACCCAAACTATAGTAAAAAATTGTTTTGATGTTTTGGCCCAATTTTGGCACCGTTTCATATGTGATACATTAGGTTTAAAAACTTAAGAACCCAGCGTATCATATATGATACGGTGTCGAAATATTCACGTTATTTAAGCGTGGGACCAATTTTATGTCATCACCCTCAACTGTCGTCATTATTAGCAGACTGGAAAAAACCAAACACATGACACACTTGAAATATGAAGAACTTTTTACTAGGGTTGGGTACTACGAAAAAAAGCCATACCATGGTATACAATTTTTTTTTTAAATACTGAGATATGTACTACGGTATACCGCATTATATTTTATGAATAATAATGGGTGTTGTCTTCGTAAATGAGTTATCAAATTGGATGTCCTATAACCCACACATTTTATAACGCTATTACATGCATGACCGGAAGCTATTAAAATAGTTTTTCTATATCTTCATTTCAAAAGTTTCCCAGTGGAACACGCCCCCAGACCCCACTAGCCCTAAACATTACTAGTCCGTCGCCCCAATTGTTCCAGCGGCCCTGACATGTATCGTACGGCACACTGCAATATATTTTTCAATTGAACCATCACTTTTTTTTTATTAAAACCAAAATGTGCCCAGACGTTGGAACAACAAAATCATCCACCATATTTGTTTTGTCGGTGGCAATGTTTTGATGGTGAAATGTTTAATACTTTGGGAAATTCCATAATCTTTTAAAACCTTGCAAAGAAGTATTAATATTAGACACTTACCGATTCGCTTTTTAAATAATGTTTCGCATTTATGTATTTAGTTTGAAGACACTGCTAAGTTAGTGCTCGGTACAGACAAAAAGTTCCGGGTATGTACTACAGCAGAAAGAAATACCGGTAATACCGCACACCTCTACTTTTTACTCATCTGTTTATTAATGGGAAAGTAATTTCATTAGACTTATTTAAAATATATG
>JAULBS010010990.1:0-11140 GCA_032355785.1 Symmetromphalus regularis | reverse complement strand
TTATCTACTATTCTATCATTATAATACATATACATGTATATCCATTGCTTTTTCTTCTCATAAATAATAGGTTTTTTTTGTATTTAAAAAAAGATTAAATTCGGCTGACGGAAATATTTTGTGTAAACCATGACTCGCATATACTTTATTTAGGAGTATTTTAGTGAAATATTGCATCAAATATGCAGGATTCCTGCATCATGTGAAACCCGGTTTAGACACCTACGGTAATAGCTGCTGTGTCATTAAACAAACAATCTTTTCCTTTCAGTAAAGCATTAGCATCCAGGGTAATGTTTAAGATGCTACAGTTCCCTCCATTTGTGAGAAAGTGTCAGTTCCCGGTCAAGCACAATGAGGTGACAGTTGTACAACTAGCAGGCTGTGTGGAATTCTAAAAGATAATTTCTTAGATAACCCATGTCATTTTTGTAATTCATACCATTGTTCTTCCTGTACATGTGTTTACTGATCTTCAGAACACAGGTTTACTGCAATCTGTCATTTACTGTGGCTATCCCCAAAACATAGCCATGTCAAGATTTAAAGAGTTCTAACCACGAGTAAGTGCATGTTCCTCAAGGCTAATTTAATAGGAAGGAAAGGAATGGAATGGTTGTGTTTATTCACTACTTAACTATTTACAACTGTAACACCCACTTGTAGTGTGATCAGTGTTCATTGCAGCAACAGTAATAGACAAACATATACTAGAATTTATCTTCCCCATTAATCTTATTTACCGTGAAGCATAAACATTTAATTCCAACTCCACTTTTTGATTAGAAGCAAGGGGGCTTTTAAACGGATTTTCCAAAGACAGAACAACACTGATTTTGGTTCATGTAGACTAGTCATGGACCACTGACGGAATGAGAAACAGGCTAATGAGTCCACTGATGAGTCCACTGAAGCAGATCAATCTGACGACCTATCACATCTCATCTGGATTACAACTGTCCCTTTTACCAGATTTTAAACAGTAAATGGATATTACATGTATTATAAAATATTAATGTAGTAACCTGATGAACAATATACATTTTTTATCACAAACTGCTAAATATTTATTATAAAATTAAATCTAAAGACCACCCAGACATTCAGCTGCAAAATCAATGAAGAATGGATGTTAATTTTACAATGTTATTACAAAGGTACCCATGAAACGGTATTATCTGAGGGTAAGATAGAATTTTCTACCACCAGTAAAACCCAGATAACCCAATCTAGTGGGCAAGAAATGTAGTAACTAGTCTTAAAGAATGCTGTCATAACATTCAGATCATGAGTAATGTTTGTCAGATACTGATATAACACAGTATAACTTTGATAACATATAACATCACTAATTTACTTAGAGAATGTAGTAATTATATTTGGATCATGAGTAATAATGTTCATCAGATATTGATATAACACTGTATAACTTTGATAACATATAACATCACTAATTTACTTAAAAAGAATGAAGTTATCATATTTGGATGATGAGCAATAACGTCTGTGTGAAAGTGCTTTAAGTGTACATCACAGACATGCAGTAGCGTGGAACCGATCAGCCCGGCATGGTGACAGGTGATCGATGGACAGTCTGTGTCTTCAAGCTTTCTAACTGTCCCACATCATGCAATGAACAACATACGGTTCTATTTCGTCTCGCTTCGGTGGACTAGCAAATACACCTGTAGTTATGGTGATATAGATGTCCATCTGAACATAGTTGCTACCCAATTAAAATCTAAAATTACAGTACAGCATGATGTAATGCTGAACATAATTATATCTGTAGTTATGGTGATATAGATGCTGTGGTATGTCCTATTGGTGACAAAGCTCATATAAAAGGCATTTTGCAGCTAACAAAAATAAAATATATTTTGTCATGCCCCAAATTTCGCAATAGACTCAGACTTGCAAATGTACAGAGTATGTTTGACATCTAATAGCAGATGGATATGGACTTTATTTGCCAGGAACAAAATCAGCAAACTGCCAAAAATTTCACCTTGACTTGTTACAAAATTTATAATTACCGTAGTAAAATTGTATTTTATAATTACACTTTTTTCTTTTTTTTATGTGAATACAAGTACTAGAAATATCTGAAAATAGGCTGAACAGTAACTCTTGTCTATGGTAATCCTAGCTGATTAGAACAAAGTAAAAAAAATTTTTTTTAAAGATGCATCTAAAGCACATTGATTTTATCTTATCATCGGCTATTGGACACCAATCATATGTTCCTTCTGACATATTTATTTAGAGGAAACCTGCTGCTGCCACATAGGCTACTCTTTCCAATATGCAGCAAGGGGTCTTTTATACACACTTTCCCACAGACAGGACAGCACATACCACGGTCCTTGATGAATCAGTTGTGGAATCATTGTTGGAAATGAATGGAAATAGCCAAACCTACATATGGGTGTACTGAGAAGGATTGATCCAATGACCGACTGCTTCACAGGTAGTCATTCTACTGCATGAGCTACATCCTGCTCCTTGATTAGAACAAAGAACAGACATATCTCTCAGCATTCCTCGTCTTTTCCTTTGACAGTCTTTTAGTGCATTACCTAATGGCTATCTTGGTTGATGAGTTATTTCACAACCTCTTCCTGCCAGTGCCCTATATACAACATTATCAGAGAACACACAATCGTGATGGTGATACATGTTTTCAAGACAATTGTTCAGGTCTGGTTTGTGTCAGTTTTACCAGGTGAACTCTCGTGGGATAACAGTTGCACAAAGTATATCCTGTAATATTGTGGGTGTGATACTGCACGATATATACTCGACCAAAAAAGAAAGTGTGCATGTAATCATTAGTCATTTATTCATAAACCAGACGACATTCATGGAGCTGTTTGTGTGTGTAGTAATATCACAAGTTAAACACATGTTCCGTACCAGCACAGCCATTTAAATATTGGCAGGAGGGGAGAGGGGGGGCCAGACTGAATAGAGGTCCCATTAAGAAGGAGAGTACAACATAATATATGAAAATATTGGGGAGGTGCAAATGTCCCCTTGCACTCCCCCATAGCTGCAACGGCTCTAATGTTTGCTGCCAATGAACCATTACTGTGACCACTCCATAAAACAAAAATATTTCAACATGTATACTTTCTTTTTTGGTTGAGTATATTTATGGACATTATAAGATAAGGGCTATAAATATTTTATCAACCTTCATCCGCAGCGCACATTTTTATGGTATGTCTTGTTTTCTGACATTTGGTTAGTTACAAATCATTGTAATATTATCTTGAATTAAACATACACTTGTTGGTTCGTTGTACTTATTTTCATGCTTATATTTCAATTACAGTTCAAGCACGCTGTCCTGTGAATACAGCTCAGCTTCCTGTGCTCTCTATCCACGACAGAGGTTAGTATTAGTAGGAGAGACTAAACTCGCTGCAGCCATACTAATGCAGCTTCTTTTATCAATAAACAGCAAGGGATCTTTTATATGCACTATCCCAGACAGGATAGCATATACCACAGCCTTTGATAAACTATCTATGGATCACTGGTTAGTGTAAGTGGTATACACCTACCCACTGAGCCTTGCAGAGCACTCACTCTGGGTTGGAGTCAATACAGAGATTAAAAATCCCATGCATCGAATGAGATTCGATCCCAGTACCTATAAGCCATGAGTCCAATAGCTTAACCACTGCACTACTCGGGTTGGTATTAAACAAAGATGGTCTCAGATTCTTTATAACGATTGCAGTTGGGGCTATTTTCTGTTCCAACCAGTGGTCCACAACTGGTTTATCAAAGCCATGGTATGTGCTGTCTTGTCTATTGGACCGTGCATATTAAAGATCACATACTGCTTATCGGAAAGAGTAGCCTATGTGGCAGCAACGGGTTTCTTCTAAATCAGTGTCAGAATGACCATATAATTGACGTCAAATAGCCAATGATAAGATTAAAATCTATGTGCTCTAGAGACGACATTAAATAAAACAAACTTTACTTTACTTTCTTTAAAAAGTATCAGGGTTGTAGAGGGAGAGCTATATAGATCAGGCCATTACTAGTTGATGGTGGTAAAAACAACCATTGTCATCTAGCACAAAACAAAATTCCTTATACTAACTCAACTTTGATAAAAGGTTTAACCTTATTACATATAATGTCTCAATCATGGCTCATTAAGTAAAAATATGTGTCCTGCTTTCTGACTGCATTTTTACTTTTAATATTTGATAGTAATGGGTATTTTTTTCTCGTCAATATTTTGCCTTCAGCTGATTAATGTGGTTTACTTGACAGCTCTAATATTAACAGAGCTTTGGATGCATACCACTGTAAGTTTAATTTATTTACATATTAAAGTTTTTCAAAGAAAGAAATATTTAACAATGCTCTACACATTCAATAATGAGTGGCTTAACTTTACAAATACATGTGAGTAACAAACACACACTATTAAAAAAACAACGTTGTTTTATTTAACAATGTCTCTAGAGCACACTGATTTTTATCTTGTCATTGGCTATTGGACGTCAATCATATCGTCATTCTGACATATTTATTTAGAGGAAACCTGCTGCTGCCACATATTAGTATGCTACTCTTTCCAATCAGTAGCAAGGGATCTTTAATATGCACCATCCAACAGACAGGACAACACATACAATGGCCTTTGATGAACCAGTTGTTGACCACTTGTTGGAATGGAAAATAGCCCAAACTGCAAATGGGGTTAACTGAGCAGGATCGACCAGTTCACAGGTGGACATGCTACATTTAAGCAATATACTACTCTTGCAGTATTTATAACAGTCTACAGAAGAAACCTGGTCTTACTTTTTCTGATAAGTACTTAAGGGATCATTTATATGCACTTTTTCAGACAGGATAGCACATACCACAGCCTTTATTAAACTAATAGTGGATCACTAACTGGAACAAGAAATATCCCAAATGGTCCACAGAGACATTTATCAAATGGCTAACTGTACCTCTGGTTACTAAGATGCTTTACCTTTGAGCTATATACCACATCCATGAAAGTGAAGATTAAAACAACAGCCTTTATTATACCAGTTATAGTCTGCTAGTTGGAACAAGAAATACCCCAAATAGTCCACACAGAGGAATTGATTTGATGACCGACTGAACCTCAGGTTACTAAACACTTTACCTTTGAGCTATATACCATGTTGATAAAAGTTAAGATTAAAATTCAATTTTTATAGCAATTCCACATTTAAATGTTTTAAAAATCAATACCAATATTCCAAGATAAATATGCTAAAACTAAGTGATGAAAACTGCACACTTCAAAAAAAAAGACAAGTTCATTGCCATATCTAAATTGTTGATATAGCAGCTATAAAAAAATTGAATGTTGAAGAATTAAATCTAGAAAAGAGAATTTTTAATCCCAATACTGGCTCTAGACCATAGTGAGTTCACTGCTAGGAATGTGGGGAGTGTGATATAACTCAAACAGTAGCATGTCTACCTGTGAAGCAGTCGGTCATCACATCGATCCTTCTCAATGAACCCATTTGCAGTTTGGGCTATTTTCCATTCCAATCAGATGTCCACAAGTGGTGAATCAAAGGTCGTGTTATGTGTTGCCTTTCTGTGAGATGGTGCATATAAAAGACCCCTTGTTGCTTATCAGAAAGAGTAGCCTATGTGGCAGCAGAGGGATTCCTCTAAATAAATATGTCAGAATGACCATAATGTTATGATTGACGTCCAATAGCGGATGATAAGATAAAAATCAATGTGCTCTAGAGGCGTCGTTAAATAAAACAAACTTTACTTGTATATGATTGACGTCCAATAGCCGATGATAAGATAAACTTCAATGTGCTCTAGAGCCGTCGTTAAATAAAACAAACTTTACTAGAGGCGTCGTTAAATAAAAACGAACTTTACTTTTTGAAATGTTTTCAAGACTGGATACGGATAATTTGGAAGGAGGTTCAAAAATATGTTAAAGATTTTTAACATCGGACCATATTATAATAGTAAAAGATCCACTAAATTCGCTTTGGATTTCCTGGTTTTAGAATTACTCAAACATTTTTTATTATCTTGTCTTTATTTGGGATTTTAATAACACATACAAGAAATAATTGATAAAAAAGTATTTTGATAAAAATAATGAATCTGATTGTTTGCTCGGCCGTAAGTTTACTTATCAAAACAATTAAACATTTTAGTTTTTATAAGCAGTTTCAAAGAAGACTTAAAATAAATACAATGAATATTTGAGACTCTTTACGGTTAGCAGTACTATTTTGCACTTATATGAATGTCTATATCTGATCATCCACCACTAAATGAGTCTTGAGTTAAGTGTTTGCTGTTTTATCTGTTGACATTGTTAAAATGTTCAGATTCTGCTCTTCATTTTGATATTTGAATAAAATTACTACTACAGTTAGTTTTGAAGTTATGGGTGTTTGAAGTTGAGAAGTATAAAGGCGGCCATTTTGATAAGATTATTTTAAAAGTTGTCTTATCTATACCATCAGTTTCTTTAATAGTTTTAGCATATTTAATGAAACTTTTGGAGCATAATATGCTATCTGTTGCATAATACAAGTTTTGATTACTTTAATTTGTTTTAATGAAATAACCCATATAGTACCTTGTCGTTTATTTTTGTCAGTAGCCCTGACAACACGACACGAGTTGAGATTCATTTCGTGAAGGCAGGTCACATATTGCTAAAGCTGTCAAGCAGGTGTTCAACATTTAAATGAACATAGTTATTTTGTAGTAGTATTATCGATCACATGAATTTTATTAACACACTTTCTCATTCAAAATGAATAGATAAATAAATAAAACACTTGCTTTTATAGAAAATTGTAATTAATTTATTCCGCACAGAAGAAATTATTTTAAAGTTTTTCCCTCAAAATGAACATTTTTAATATTCTGTTAGATTTCCTTCATAAACAAAATCAATTCGATATGCCAGGGATAGAAACTAAAGCTCGCCCCCTCGCAGGGGGGGGGGAGAAAAATCGCTGGGGGCTAGTAAATCTTACTGACGCTAGTCTCCCAGTAGATATTTTTCCAATTTTAAAATAAAAATAGTGATTTTTCGTGGGGACGAGTAACTTTTTAAGGCTACTAATCCCCTAGGCGAGTGAAAATAATTTCATAATTTCTACCCCTGTATACTGATATGTTAATGCAATTTTTGGTACAGTTTTATGTAGTATATCTTTTGCTGTTTTTATTTCTACTAGGTGACTTTTATTTTTAAACATTCCATTTGAGCTACATCCCTCTCCTAACAGGTTTATTTAATAAATAAATCTGACACAGTTTCAGTAGACACATAAATACGTTTTATTTTTTTGAATGAAAATACAAGCTTTGATAACACTCAGCAGTGACACACATAAGTGATATTAAACACATGCAAATATATAAACAATGTCAATTCAACAGTAAACAGTTAGGCCTAAAAAGAAATATGTTAAATTCTCATCACAGCAATTCAATGTAATTATCCTCCGTAGCCTCATAGACTGCAAGAAAACTTCTGTTACTTGGCAACTTAATTCACACACACACACTCACACACACTCTCACACACACATATACGCACGCACACACTCACATACGCACGCACGCTCTTCATTTTGATTCTTGAATAAAGTTTCTACTGCAATTAGTATTGAAGTTATAGGTTTAGAAGTCAAAAGGCATTAAAATGAGAAGGTCAGTTTGGTTCCTTGAACTTATTCTTTTCTGCACTGTTTATTAATAAACAACACTTTTAAACATAATGATATTTTTGGAGCAAAATAACTTAACTGTAGCATAATACAAGGTTTGATAACTTGAAATTTTCAAAACAAATGAATATGAATCATATAGTGGCACGCTGCTTATTTTTTAATAGTAGCCCTGATAGAGGGCCGCGAGTTACGACTCATTTCGTGTTAGTAGGTCACATATGTGTATGAGTAACACAAAAACAACGAAGCCGTAACGTGAAGAGAAAAAATCAATTCTAATCTGAAAATAATCTTGTTACCGACTAATAAACTAAAGTTTCTTATTAAGATTTTTCTGAGATTATAATAGATTTTTTTTTCAAATTATTGTTTTATTGTTTTTGACTGTGTCTTAATTCAACTGGTATACTTCTTTCATCCTTCAGTATGCACACACTCAACCAAAAAAGAAAGTAAGTTGAAATATTGAATATTTCTTAATGTGGCATTTCACCATAGTCATTGGTAGCAAACTTGTGCGCAACTTGTGATATTACTGCGAGCGCGCGCGCGCACTCACACACACACACACACACCTCCTTCTCCTCCTAAATGGTGCGGTTATGTAATTCCAGAATTTCTGCCATGAATATCGTCTGGTTTATAACACAAACGACTATTGATTACTTGCATACTTTCTTTCTTGGTTGAGTATATAGAAAGTTGACTCTTTAGAGGATACTAAATATGAGACGAAACAAATATGACTAGCATATTAGAAATTGTCCATGACGAGAATCAAACATTTCTCTTTTTAAGCCTAAGACACTTTTTTTTATTTCTTGGTGTATGGATTTAACGAAACTTAACACCAGGGGAGATAAATGATAATAAAATGTTGCTTTTGAAGGTATGTTTTATCTCTGATTTTCTCAATCGAACAATAAAATTGTTAGAAATCTATCAAAAAAGTACAAAAATAAAATTTATATTGTAAAAGAAAAAAACAAACACAAGCAACATTGTATAATGTGAATGTATACACAACCAAAAAAGAAAGTATGCATGTTGAAATCCTTTTTGTTTTACGGGGTGATCACTGTAATTGTCCATTAGCAGCGATAAGTCGGCTATTTGTGATATTACTGCACACACACCTCCTCCTAAATGGTGTGGTTATCTAATTCCAGAAGTTTTGCCATGAATGTCGTCAAGTTTATGAAAAAAAAAGTAAAGTTTGTTTTATTTAACGACGCCTCTTGAACACATTGATTTTTATCTTATCATCGGCAATTGGACGTCAATCACATGGTCATTCTGACATATTTTTAGAGGAAACCCGCTACCGCCATATAGGCTACTCTTTCCGATAAGCAGAAAGGGGTATTTTAATAGCACCGTCCCACAGACGGGACAGCACATACCACGGCCTTTGATGAACCAGTTGTGGACCACTGATTGGAACGGAAAATAGCCAAAATGCAAATGTGTCCACTGAGAAGGATCGATCCGACGACCGACAGCTTCACAGGCGGACACTACCATTTGAGCTACATCCCGCTCCACAAGTTTATGAAATAAATAACTATTGATTACATAGATTCTTTCTTTTTTTGGTTGAGTATATAATTTTATTGTTTCCTCATCTTTATTCTCATTTAGAAACTTTACAAAAACTGTTCTTAAAACGATGTTATTTTTCGACGTATTTATAGGTCTATACACCAAGTAATAAAAATAGAATAAGGCCTACAAAGGTATTTCTTGTTTAAGAGGGCGCGATGTAGAGTACAAAAGATAACTGGAACATAGGATACGTTTGTGCTTCTCCAAAGCAAACTAGAGGTAAAGTGAGCATCTCTAGATGTATTTGGAATGAACGTCACCAGTTCAAACCAAAACAGCTCATCGTCATAAAACCATAACAATAAATAGACAACATTAATACAGCCAAACCTGCTTACAAATAATAATAATAATTTTTTTTTTTAAATAATGATAATAAATAAAACGTTAATAATAATAATAATTACTATTATTATTATTATAAATAATAATAATAAAATAAATGAAAAATAAATAAATAAATAAAATAAATAATATAATAAATAAATATAATAAATAATATAATAATATAATAAATAAATAAACAAATAAATATAATAAATAAATATAATAAATAAATATAATAAATAAATATAATAAATAAATATAATAAATAATATAATAAATAAATATAATAAATAAATATAATAAATAAATATAACAAATAAATATAATAAATAAATATAATAAATAAATATAATAAATAAATATAATAAATAAATAAAAGTAAAATATAATAATAAATCGAAAGCAATTTCAACAGCCAATTTACCGTGATTCGTGTGACATTTCAACTAAAACATATTAAACAGTTCATCAATTAAAAAAATAGCTGTGAAACATTTGTTTTCCGTATGACACGGTTTCATAAAACCAAGTACAATATGTTCAAATCTGACACCCATTGTAGTCATATCAGAAACGCTTCCATTGACAGTAATTTGTTGTTTGAATTTAACTGTTGGTATGAAGATATTTCAACATAAATAGTGTTAGGAGGACTGCCACCTAGTTCTGTCTGACTATTTTCGTTTGCAGATATTTTTTCTAGTAGTAAGTTGTTTTAATTGTTAGTAATTTGTTTCATACATATAATTGAGGGTATGTTCTTTTAAATGAAATACAAATCTATTTCAGGGAAATGGTCCTTTAGTATAAACGTTTACACGGAATGGTTGTGGAAAGAAAAGTTAATTCTAAAAGAAGATAGCTTGCTCTTGCATAAAGATAGTTATTGTTTGAACAAGTAAGATGTATTGAATAGCAAGTTTGGCTTTACTAATATATAACGTCAACGAGACAAGAACGGCAAATGAAAAACCCTACAAAAACAAAACAACAGTCTTAAAGAGAGACTGTCACGGATCCCTGACCTAATTAATTTCCAAACAAAATTTTTTAATTTTAAATATAAACATTTGATTTGTCCATAGAAATACTTCATTTAACTACTTACGTAACATCTCGCTTATTATCAGTATTTTAAAAATAATAATTGAATTACGGTAACGAATCGTAAAACGAAATGTGAAAACAATCGATCGACTGGACATGGAATTTCCTATACAATTAATAAATAAAATCAGTTAAAACGTTTTGCGTGATATAGTAAATGCATGTAATTTTCATTCGTAAGCCCCTTAAATTCCACGAGAGTATGCTTTTAAACTAATTTTTATTTAAAAACCAACCCACCCCCAACCACAATGACTACCCTTGAAATATTATGTACAAGCAACGCAATATAACATTTTCAAGTAAAACGTATGAACAATAACCCACACCATTCTACCCCTAACCTACAGATATTA